>LR750392.1:321375-453561 GCA_902729485.2 Mus minutoides | reverse complement strand
ATTTACCTTATACTTGACTGAACTATGGCTAGGAAGCCCTAGGGATCCGCTTACCTCTACCTCCCCAGTGCTGGGATTGTAACTGTGTTACTATGCCTGGTCTTTCTAATGTGGAATCTGAGATTGGCCTAAGGTCTTTGTGTTGGCAAGGCAAGTGATGACAGAGCCATGTTCCTAGTCTTCTTTTAGGAAGATTGAAGGGCAGCATTCCCCCACACCTGCTACTTCTTTAAGCAACACAGAAATTATTGTATAATAAGTTTCTCAAAACAGTGAACAGCATGTCCTAATATGGACTTCAAAACAAATATGTAATATTTTCACAAGCCAGACAGCCTCACTGGAGATTCTAAATTTAGACAGTGAAGGATCCGTCCATCAACCACAGCAGGATCTAGTCTTTGAGCTATGCTATTGTATAGAATCTCTCTCCTCTGCTATAGTTAGCTGTTAAATTCCCCAGGCAGAGTCAGTATTTTAATCAGAATCTAATCTCTATGTATAATATCTCAAATATGAGGAAAATTTGTATATTCATAAAATAGGAATAAAATATTTAACACTATTGAGAGTTAAACTTTAAAAAAATTAGCTTTATCTATTTTTATGTGTATGAGTGTTCTGCCTTCATGTATGTGTATGCACCTTGGGCATACCTAGTGTCCTCAGGGGTATGAAGGGGGGGGGTCGGTCAGACCTGAGACTGGAGTCCGAGATGGTGTCAAGCCATATGTAAGTGCTGGGAACTGAACCTGGGAGTCTTTAAGAAAAACAAATATTCCTCACAGCTGAGCCATCTCTCCAGCTCTGCAAATAAAGTTTTTATGGGTGGCTTCAGGCAATATTTTAAGTGTTCTACACATAGGAACTCACTGAATCATTCTAACAATGCTAGAAGGAAGGTATGCTATGTTACAGATACAAACATGGAAGTAGAAGTAGACACATATAAGAACCCCAAGCTATGCAAAGGAAAGAACCAAGGATACAACTTTAAAGATAGGCAAATGCCTCAAATCTGACACTTCTTAAAAGAAAACATACCAGTGAGCAGTGAATGCAATCCAAACCAGTATGGAGTCACCATCTCATCCTGGTGAGGACAGAATGCTGATGAGGGCAAGAAGGGGGCTCCCACACACGGTGGGGAGAAAGTGGGGCTCCCACACACGGTGGGGAGAAAGTGGACTTTCACACACTATGGGGGGGATATTTTAGTACCACCGTGAAAATAATATGAAGGTTCAGAAAAAAACAACCAAACAACCACCATCACATCATTTGGTGATTCTACCATCAGATATGTAGCCAAAGGAAACGAAATTAGCATATAAAAGAGGTATTTACACTCTCATCTTTACTATAGCCAAGACAGAATCAACCAGGGTGTCCACCAATGGGTGAATGGATGAAGGTATGTTGTATTCTAAAAAACTGATCTCATAAAAGAGTAGAAGAAAGGCCAGTGGAGTCTAGGAAGGAGAGGGACAGGGAGGATACTAAGGGTTTGCAATAGAGAGCAAACTACAGTTAGGTAGGAGGAGCCAGTTCAAAGTCCAATACTTTCCTAAAGATTTCCAATAGAGAGAAAAAAAAAAAAAAAAGTAAGGCCCAACATTATTGTAAAAAATATTGTTATTAGCCTTTCATGGGAACATTAGCCTTAGATTATCTTCTCCATAGTTATTAACTTATTTTATATGAGATTTTAAAAATTATAAATGTATAATGAAGTAATAAATTTACAAATATATTAAAAAAAAAGATTTCCAATAGAGAAAATTATAAATGCTAATTACTCAGAGTAGATCATTATATTTACATATATCTAATTACCATAATTTACCCCATGAATACATATATGTCATTTAAAAAGAAAAAGGCAGAGCTGGGAACTGAGGTCCAGGGTCCAGGTGTTGTCTACTAAGGAACCAGACAGTCCTCACAGGTCACTTGGATCTTAGCCCTTTCTCTTGGAGACACCTCCCTCCTCCTGGCTGCCCTGCTCTAGACACCAGGGCCCACAGCCTTGACAGCCCATCCTCTAGAAGAGGCTAATGTACCACACTACTCTGCTCAGACGCCAGTGTCTGGAACTAGACTGAGAGCATTGACAGGTAGCACAGGCTTGTTCCGTCTTCTAAGTCATTCACGCCTCAAAAGTTTTGGTTAATCCCTTAACTCTATAACTGAGTTGTAAATATTAATTCCTAAGAGATAAGGCTAGACAGGCAAGCCGGAGTCGGGAGAGGACTATGTCATGTCCTTCCTGTCACCATGTTGGACCCACAGGTCTAACCCTTTGAATGGTTCCTGGTATCTCCTTGAGAAAAGGCAAACTTGGAGAAGTGGCACTGAGGTTAGCTTTCAAATGTCCTATCAGCCCATACGTTCTCTAGACATTCCAACTGCCCGTCACCATCCCTTATTATCCTGTTCTGAATGGGGAGGAAGATGGAGGCTGCCTTATGTCTTGAAAATTCTGAGAGATGCTTACGAGTCAGTGAAGAATCAGTCGAGCCCTTTCTGTCCATCCCACACAAGCTAAAGCTCTCTCCCCCTTATACTCAAGGCAAAGCTAAGAAAAGCATCACTTCTTACAGTGGGAAGAGGATGAGGGTGGGTGGAATTAACCCTGTTTAAGTCATGAATCCAAAGGCAATAGGATTCCACACTGAAAACACTCAGAGGACAGGGTGAGAAAAGTCCCCAGGATCTGCCTGAAGCCGCATGGACAGAGGGAGTCATGCACAATACTTCCCCAGCCCACTTACACTTTGGTACATAAACGTTATAAGTATAATGTTGGCAGATTCTAGTGCATAAAAAAGTAGCTAAAAAAACTCAAACCATAAATAATGCCAAGTAATAAAGGAGGTGAATGTTTCTGTTATTAGATTCTTTCATTGTATAAATCTATTTAATAAGCTGGCTTGGAATCTCTGATAGAAAACAGACTTAGTGTGGTGTTACAGACCAATCTGTTCTAGAAGGCTAGCACAGGGGACTCATGCCAAGTTATACTTCTCTGTTCTTAACCAATGCAACTTAAAATGTAATTGTTGTTTCCTTGCTCAGAAATGGAAACTATCTTGGGAGAGTGGGCTCGCAGGGAGAGAGCGTGCTCTGTGGGTGTCACGGAGTGCTCCGCCTGCCTTCTCCCTCTCCATGCCATCTGCAGCCGCATCCTTTAAAGCACTGTACTGTATTTATAGATCCTGCTGCCTTTTGTCTTACTCACCGAGAGGGCCGGCCTGGGTTTGTGGATGCCTCCTGGTTTTTAGAGTGCGCTTTCTCAACACTTAATAGAACATGTTTAGAAAAGTTCCTCCAAATAGCCTCCTTTGACCCAAGATCCATGGCAACCACTTTAGGTAGAAAAATTCACTGAATGCGTGAGGGGGGTGGGGGAGTGGGAAGGAGGGGATGGGATGGGGCCTCTGGGGTCACATCCATCTTCTGACACCATGGTTTCTAACGGCTTGTTGATGTTTGCTGGAGTTACTATCATTATGATGGGCTGTAAAATGAAATGCTATAAACCAACCGAAGGCCTGAGTAGAAATATTTGCCAAATGGCATAAGCGACACCTTCAAGAGTCCCCACACACTCAGCCATGCTTCAGGGCTTGGCTGGTTATATCCATTGCTGTTTATAGCACTGGGATGCACAAATTCTGTCACCTGGCCAGCTTCTGACCCAAATACCCTAGTCCCACACCACACTCTTCCAAGTGTTTGTTAAACAGGTAAAACAAAAACCAATGAGACAAAACACCTTACTTATGTGCTCAATTTCACCCGTCTGGAAGCTATAAGACACCATGGTATAACGATGCATTATTTATCATTTGTGTCACATCTGTATGTAAATAGCTGATGTTTTGTAATGCACTTTATCTAGATAGTACGGAAGCATCAAACACAGGGGTTCTCAACTGTCCTAATGCTCAATATAGGATATATGTATGGGGAGGCGGGGCGTCAAAACCTACAGGTTGAGAAAACAGAGGGTATTAACAATAGGGTTTGGTGACTCATGCCCACAGTCCCAGCATTTGAGAGGTAAAGGAAAGAAGATCTAGGTTCAAGGACAACTACAAAGCAAGTTAGAGCCCTGCCTGGGTCATAGGATACCTTGTCTAAAAAGGAGGGAAAAGAAAAGAAAGAGTGCTGGAGAGATGGATAGCTCCACAGTTAAGTTAAAAGTGCATTCTGCACTGGGCAGTGGTGGCACACGCCTTTGATCCCAGCACTTGGGAGGCAGAGGCAGGTAGATTTCTGAGTTTGAAGCCAGCCTGGTCTATAGAGTGAGTTCCAGGACACCCTGGGCTATACAGAGAAACCCTGTCTCAGTTAAAAAAAAAAGTATATTCTACTTTTGCTGAGGACCTAAGTTCAGTTCTCTTGTTGGGTAATTCTAGCTCCAGGGGATACAGTGCCCTCTTCTGGCCTCCACAGGCACTGCACTCCTATGCATAAATCCACACAGATACACTCTTTTTAAGAATAAAAAGTCTTAAAAATCTGTAATAGGCCGGGCAGTGGTGGCACACGCCTTTAATACCAGCACTTGGGAGGCAGAGGCAGGTAGATTTTTGAGTTCAAGTCCAGCCTGGTCTACAGAGTGAGCTCCAGAGCTACACAGAGAAACCCTATCTTGAAAAAAAAATCTGTAATAGAAGGTCATATAAAATTAATCACAAGTTTGAATTAGATACTTTATCTAGTTATTTCCTGAATTAGTTATTAAGTCCTTATCCAGGAATGTTTGGGGAAATGTAGAACACTTAGACATGAAATTAGCCAGAGGTCCCTCCACGGTTTCTCAGAATTATAGTTTCTTTTATTTCTTAATACTTCACTAATGTACTCTGGCACACTCCCACTGAGGAAGAACGGGATTATTTCTGTCTTATACAACTAGAGAGACATCAAATAGAAGAAGATGCAGTTCAAAGGGACTGCTTGCATCTTAGCTGGAGGCCAGACAGAGAGGCCAGGCAGCTCTGGTTAGGCTCTCTGTTGTTGTGAACCCTGTGGGAAGGAAAAGCTGGACTCTTCTCCACACTAAGCCCCCAAGCATTCAAGCAAACTCCAGTCAGTATCTCTTGTAATAGAAGCAAGGAATGTCCCTCAAAAAGGAACCTGAAAACAATCAGAGACATTCCCTTGGGGTGTAGCTCCAGGGGAGCCCCAGGACCAGGCAAAGAACACTGAAGCAGGAGACACAAGGGTGGGCACCACTGAGCCAGGCCCTGGACTTGTCCCCTTCTTCTCTCTGATCAAGCCAGCTGGTCTTCGAGAGAGTCACAAAGCTGGTGAAACTGGCCCAACACTATCAAGCCTAGAACTGTTCTAGAACGATCTAAGGCAGGAAAAATGACAGATTTGGAAATAATCATCTAATTGAAGCCTGAAGAAAAACCCAGAGTTCCACTAAATAGTAGTTAGCAAAAAGTACCTAGGCTTTCCTGCAGAGCAGTATCTTAGAGAGCAGCCTCCTTAGGTCGTGTTTTAATGCTGCATGTGCTAATACTTAACCCAAACTTTGTTTTCCTTTAAAAGCCAAAAGGGGAGCAGGGGTGATGGTTAATGGTTTGCTGCTCTTCCAGAAGACCTGGGTTCGATGCCCAACAACCACATGGGGACTCAAAGCTGTCTGTAACTCTAGATGACCCCTCTTATGGCCTCTGTGGGCACCATGTATATACACTGGGCATAAGCATCCATACAGACAAAATACTTATACACAGAAAATAAAAATAGGCGAATAAAAGACAAAGAGTCTGCAATTTTCCAACAGCTATATGTCAGACTATATTCCAACTAACAGAGTTGCAGACAAAGTACCATACCAGTGCCAAGGCACTACAATTTTAAGTAAAATGTCCAGAGGGTGGACCTGTGGGCATAAGCCTCAGGGCCAAGTTCAGAGTTCACAAACCCAAGTGTAATTCTTGTTTTATTCACTGTATAATGATCTGTCAGAGTATCAAGACAGGAAAAATTGCACCAAGTACAGCCATCACACTTAACCTGGTTTGTAGTTCACTGTGTTAGACAGCATGCACATTAACACACTGGAAGATGGCTTAAGAAGTTAACTCAGGTTTAGATGCAAAGTGAGAAAATATGGCTTTGAATCCACGTTTGTCAGTCTTTCAGAGTCAGTGTCACAGAACAGGTAAGTGGAAGCCGATGTGAAGGTCAGAAGAGGGATGGCTCAGCAGACAGTCACACTGCCACCCACAATGAGGCTCATAACTCTAGTCCCAGGGGATCTGACCCCCTCTTCTGGTCTCTGAGGACACTGCATGCACATGATGTGCACACACATGCTGGCGAAACACCCATATACACTAAATACAAAATTAATTGGGGGGGGGGGGGAATGGGAATGGGAGGAAAGGAGAAAGACCTAATATGAGAAGTATCTGAAGTGTAATTAACCTTTGACATCGAGACATTAGTGTTGTTATCTATAAAGAACTGCACACAAAACTACAAACATGAAACAAAGTCACAATTTTCTTAATTAAGTGTATAATTGTGTTGGGCTGTATTCATAGCTACCCTGGGTGCAAAAACCCAGAGGCTGAAGGTTGCACACCCGGAGAGGGAGGAAAAGGTAGCAGGAACTGGGGGCTTGTCGTGTGGAGAGGAAGGGGCAATGAGGATGATGCTGACAGGATGAGTATCACTGTTATCAGCTGGGCCTGGGATTCGGACCTAACCCACAGGGCGCTGAGGAGGCATAGGTAATGATTAGAATGGAGAAGTCAGGGATGTTACATCTCCCTCATTCACCTACTGAAAATGGTCCTGGGTAGTCTCAGCTTTCTAGGAGTTTAGGATCCAGGAGGTCAGAGACATTCACAGAAAACCGCACAGGCTCCATTGGCCCCACCCAGGAGAACCGAAATGGACGGGAAGGACACCGCTGCTTCAAGCCCTGCCAGGCGGAACACTGGAACCTCAAGAGAAAATGCTCATATCTCTCTCTCTCTCTCTCTCTCTCTCTCTCTCTCTCTCTCTCTCTCTCTCTCTCTCTTTCTCTCTCGGGGCTGGCCAGGTCCCACTCTCCCACTCCCAGAAAAGGAAGTCAGGGGCGGTAATGAGAGATGACAGCGGGAGGAGAGAACACAGGCATCCAATGAACAACAGGTGGGAAGGCTGTCAGTTGAAATCAGCATCCTGAAGCGGGGCAGGGCTGGAGCCACAGCGAGATGGGTCTCAGATACAAGTGGGTCAGTGACACTCACTGCTTAGAGGGTTTAGTGGGCTTCTGCCCACCCACTGCAGCCCAGGGCACCCCAGACGGCACAGGCTCCCATTCTTTCCCCACTCTCAGACTTGAGGAATTGTGTTGGGCTTGTTTTAGGCGCATACAAGATGTCAACAGACCTGGGCTCCTGCAGCAGCAGCCTGCAGCTCTCTAGCTTCCCATCAGCCCTCTCTATTTGATCTCACTGAGATGACATTCAAATACTATCTGGAAAATCAATACTCTCTGAGCTTTGCTGCGTCAGCATGATCACTCAGTGCCTGGGAGAACGGTCACTACTGACCCATCTCAGGGGCCCACTATCTGACAAGGGTTGCTTCCTTAGGCAGGTTCTACAAGTTGGGTTGTCTCAGATATCTGAGGACTGCAGCTGGTCACATGGCCCTGGGAGGGATCTTATGGGAGTTTTCCCTCTCTAAGTCCTTAATGCGTAGAAATGAAAGGAAGGAAGCAAGGAAGACCCCAGATCTCAGTCAATGGTCAGAGCCTGTCCATCTCACTGCCTTCTCCACAGGGCTTAAGCTACAGGATCCTCTGAGGAAGCACAGCCAAGGATGACAGCTGATCCTGGAAATGAAGGCTGAGGTGAAAGTAAGGCTGGCTTTTTTTCCCTGAAAGCTGGGGGAAATAAATTCTAGAATCCCAGCACGTGACACTGTCATCTAAACTCCTGGCACCTTCCTCTTCTGAGCAGCACAATAGGAGCAGTAATAGTAGGGACCTTGTAGATTGGGGCTATCTGTTGTAGTCTGGATGTAGGACAGGAGGGTGGCCTTATGGGAGGTATGGAATCTGTAGGAGGAGGTCCTTAGGTCATTATGATCACAACCCTAATCTCTGTTCTCTCTCCCTATTTCACAACTCCTGTGTGAGCATTTATGTCTATTCATTCTCATCACAGCCCCAAAGCAACAGGGCTGGCTGATTATAACTAGATCCCTCACACTGGTCCACACTGTCCCTTTGTGCTTTACAAGTTCCTGTGTGTTATCCTGATGTAACCACACTGAAGTGGCTGATCACCACACTGAAGTTAGTTGTCAGGTATGGCAACAGGTAACTATAATCCCTAGTCTTGAGAGGTTAGGGCAAGAGAAAAGACTTTGGGTCAGGCCAGGCTAATCTACATAGTAGTAGCTTATCTAAAAACAAAACAAAACAAGGGGCTGGAGAGATGGCTTAGAAGCTAAGAACATGCACTGGTTTTTCAGAGGAGACAGCGCCAGGGTCTCTGACCTCTTCAGGCCTCCATGGGTACGTGCACTCAAGTGCAGACATAAACACACACCTCTAATTGAAAATAACAAAAAAATCAAAATAAAATAAAATTAGCATAAGAATATTCTGAATCAACTTCTGGCTCTAAATTATTATTCTACATTAAAGAGAATATTCTAATAGCCAAGGGTCTAAAATGTGCTAGCCAAATGCGTACATGGGTGCAATATTGGTATGACTGCTCTCGGGTAACCAATTGCTTTCTCTCTGGATCTAAGGCTGCTCCACAGGAGGGAACCCATGCCTGGCACTGGGAACCTGGTCTAAAGTCATGGCTGGAGGGGACACATGCCCTCAGAGAGAAATCTGCCATGGTTGTTTTCATAAGTGGACATGCTGTTTTCAACCCTTCATTAGGGTAGCATCTTTATGTAGTGGGCAAAGTTGATGCAGAGATGCATAACTTGTCAAAGTAGGGAGAATAAGAAACTGTTGGGTGCCAGCCCTAAGCAAAACATCTCTATCCATCCACACAAGGCTCAGGGAACCATGGAAGAGGGAGCAGAGAGAACCTAAGAGCTGTGGCACTCTGTCTCCTTCACAAATGCACACCAGATCAAGCCAGTCAGAAAGAACCTAAGAGCTGTGCACTCTGTCTCCTTCACAAATGCACACCAGATCAAGCCAGTCAAGAATTCCAACATGGATTCTGGAGGAGCACATGCGGCTCCACATCTGAAACCTGGAGGCTGTTGGGTGGGTGTGGTCGGGGGTAAGGTAGCCATGCTGAGGCAGGGAGCGCTAACTGGACCCAGTAGATCACAGAGCAAACAAAGGACACAAAGATGGGAGGGGCTCAGGGGAGGGGGAGGAGACGTGGGGTGGATATGATCAAGATATACTGTATATATGTACAACATTGTCAAATAATTTTTAAAGAGTCTAAAACAATCACATTATGGAAGCAGACAAATTTGCATTTTATTAGTGAAATGGTGTGGTTAGCATGTTGAAGGTTCTATTAGATGGTACCAATTTTCACATTAGGTGGACATGAGTTATTGCTGACTACTAGAAACGTCCCTGGAGAAAAAAAGGACATCATAGCCACCACATAAATGGAAAGCCAGGTTCTGTGGTACATCTCAATATGACATTAAAAAACAAGATGAGCAAAACTAAGTTCCATATCAGAGAGCAAAGAGCATCCTGGGAAAGGCCTGACCTCGTCTCCTGGCATGGGGGTTGGTGTTAATAACTATGTGTGTAGAGAAGAATCTCAAGGCTATTCTTTGTGTGTATATGTGTTCCTGTTCATGCACATGTGTGTTGGTACATGCGAATTTGGGTGCAAAAGCCAGGGGGTCATGTTGGATATCTTTCTCTATCCTATTTTTAAGACTGGATCTCTCAGTGATTCTGCTTGGCTGACTGGCCAGTGAGGTTTGGGGATGCCTGGCTTTGCTCCCACAGTGCTGGGATTATAGGAGCAAGCTCAGGTTCTCATGATTGTGTGGCAAGCACCTTAGTGACTGAGCCAGCTCCCCAGTCCCCAAACTCAAATTGTCTATATGTTAGATGACAGAACTGGACTTCTTTAAGCAAGATAGCATTGTTGTGGCATAGAGCATACTTCCACATATCGCTGCTCACCTAATCCTAGAGAAGACTTGACTTCTCTTTGACTTACTACCTAAAGCTCCTTTATATAAAAATATGCTGAACGAAGAGGAATGCAAAGGTGCAGATGTTTTACATGGCAGAGGAATGACTGACTTCCTTCTGCAAAAACATCCATTCAACTTTAATTCCATTCAGAAGTCCCTAACCCTGGACCACGGGCCTCTAAGGAGAGCCTGAATGGAATTCAGGTGGTCTCAGATGGAAAACAAATCACACCTCTATTTTCACCAGCTTCTCACTGTAGCTGAGCATTTATATCACTGATTAATATGGGGGAAACCCAGTAGCTAGCAGGCTCTGTGACTGTCAGCAATAAAATTGGTATGTTTATTGCATGCTATTATTATTGCAACTTAAACCAATGAGTGAAAGGTTTTTTTTTTTTTCTATGAGAGTCCAGATGGCAAATATCATAGGGTTTGAGGACCATACTGAACTCTGCTCCTGAAGAATGAAAGCAGATCTAATAATATACAGAGATGTGTACATGGCTGCATCTCAATAAAACTTTATTTATAAAAGCAAACTGTGGATTATTATTTGCTCATTCTTGGTATTCACAAATTACAGCTTTGAAACTATGGATGTAATTCCGCTCATTTACTAAGTTAAAAAAAAAACAAGTGCATATATTACTACTTCATAAATATGTGGTTATTTAAAATGTTAGTAATTATGTTCCTAAAATTTTATTTTATTCATTTAAAAAATTCTGAAATGCTAAGGATATAGCTTACCTGAAGGAGAGCTTGCCTAGCAGGCACAAAACTCTGGCTTTGACCTCTACCATTACGTAACCAGGTATATGCCTATTATCCCAGGACTCGAGAGGTAGAGAGGTATATGCCTGTTATCCCAGGACTCACGAGGCAGAGAGGCAGAGGATCAGGAGCTCAGTGCTATCCTTGGCTAAAACACTAGTCTGTGGAGAGCCTAGGAGAGGTGAAAATCTGCCTCAAAAATCAACAACCAACTAGGGGCTAGAAAACCAGCAGCCCAAAGCTCCTACCGCTTTTGTAGAGGACCCAAGTATTCCTACGACCCACCCCAGGTGGCTCAGACCACTTGCAACTCCAGCTCTGGGACACTGGCACCTCTGCCCCGAGGGCACCTCCGCCCCGTGGGCACCTACACGCACCCCCTCATGCCCTCTCTGCCATGCACATAATAAAAAAACAAATAAAAAAAATACTGCCAGATGTGGTGGCACAGCTTTAATATCGGTTCTTGAGAAGCAGAAACAGGAGGATCTCTGTAAATTTGAGGCCAGCCTGGTCTACAAAGTGAGATCATGTCTCAAAAGAGACAGACAGACAGACAGACACTATTCCAAGTATGAAGATGCCTTGTCTCATCATAGAAACAAGGCTGATTTATGAAAGACTACAGACAGAGAAGGGATGAGAGAGCACAACAAAATCAGAGTGGCCTGAGCCGAGCCAGCTGAAGCTAATTAGACCGGAAGTAGAAACCTGGCCAGACTCTCTGGGGCAGTTGACAGACTGAGGAGAGCAGGCCTTCTCTCCCCCGTTTCAGCAGCTGCATGAGCTCCAGTCTTTGCGCATTTCTTCTCCCATCCTGCCTCCCCATGCCATGCCGTGGTCATGAGATCTCCCAGCCACTTTGTCCATGCCATTACACACCATGTCCTACAGATCCCCAATCAAAATCCACCATGCTGATCCTCTCCTGCCTCAAGAGTCACCTGAATAATGTCTCCTGCAGCCTGGTGAGCTGAGCATGCCAGCCTGCTCTTTGAAGGCATCAGGAAGGAATTGCAGGGGTGGAAGGCAGGCATGGGGACCAGACCCTGTGTATGCCTGATCAAGGTTAAAGCCACATGGAAACATGGACAGCAGAACCCTGTGGGACGGCAGCCAGTGAGCTCCACCTTTCTCCCTGAAGCCCGGCTCTTTTGTCTTTAGCTGTATTTACTTCTAATAATGGGACGGCAAAATCTAATGGGAGGAGAAAAGCACCTTCTGCTTGGAGCTGTACTAAACAGCTCTGGGTTACATTTACAATTTTAATAAACTGATTTGTCAAAACTGTCAGAATCAAGGGGGATCATCTGGATACCAGATGAACGAAAATATCTGTAATTATAAGTTGTCCATTTTTCTCTTTCATCTTCTATATATGTATCTGTGAGCGGCCACATATTTTCATGCACGTACATATACATAAATTTTACATCATTTAAAAAAAAAAAACCCAAACCTGTCATACTAGAATTCAGGAAAGTAGAAAATACAGTTCCCCTGGGAGAGCAAGGGGACCTGGAGGTGATGCTGTCTGCTCCTTCTGTGGACTGACGTCCTTTTCCTGAACTGTGCTGTCAGAATCCAAGCATTTCAGTTTCACTACCACCTGGAGCCTGTCTGATGCTTTCTGATCACTTGCTGTGTGACCACAGGCCTGTAACGCAACCTCTCTAGACTTCTGATCTATGTGACAGAAACAAACATTTGATACAGGGCAGTTGCCATCAGAAGGTGACAATGGCTATCCTTGAAAAGAATCTCAGGCCCTATAAAGATGGAAATGGCCTGTTATATGAATGAATTCAAATGTTATCTCAATCTTACTCAGACTCCCATCTCTTTCAATGTAAGATGGTTTTTGTTTCTCCCCCCCCTTACTCCATCGCCCAGCCCTTAAGACATGGTTTCATAGATCCCAGACTGCCCTCCATTTACTATGTATCTAAGGATGGCTTCTGAGCTTCCCGTCTCTATTGAGGACTGGGATTCCAAGTGTCTATAGCTATGCCCTGACTGCAATGTTAAGTCTTAAACTACGTGACTTTCAAATGGCCTGCACTAAGCTGCCTGTTGCCATAGAAGCAGAGGAGTCACAGGAATAAATATGGAGGAGGCACCCTTAGATGCAGAAAGTGACAGGGCCTGAGAACCACATCTCAGGTCTCTCTCTGGGGAGGTCTGGGTTCTGAGTCTCCTTTGGAAGAACGTGGAAAAACTGTACCTAGTCATCCACAGTCTTATCACCACCACTCCCAGGGGGAGAGTGAAAACCACTGGAGTTCACATGGACACAGGCACAGGCTTGGGCATTGTTCCCCTATGCTGGATACTACATTCTCTTCACTTGTTTTTATTTAAATGTTAAGACTATAAAGCAACACATAGAACGGATTCAAAATCTGACTATATCTCTGTTGTTGTTATTGTTGGTTATTTGGGGGGAGGGTGGTCTGGAGTTGGTGCTTAATCCTAGCATCCTATATGAACCCCAGTGGATTCAGAACTGCTGACTTCCCAGCCCCAGTACTTACAGCATGTACACAGTCACTGCAGTGGTCTGCTGCTGTCCAGGCCTGCATCTCTGGTGAGAACGGAGAATCTACTATCCTAAGCAGGACTTGTGGGTTTTTCAAACCAGAAGTAGACAGATAAGAATGAAAGTGTTGAATTCGATCCTAGACATCTGCTGGGATGGGTGATTAACTTTGAGGAGCAAAGCTAAAATCAGAGGATAATTTACTTGCCCATGCTCTACCTGGAGTTACAGGTTTAGTTTGCTTTGACAAAATGTCATCAATTGTTTCTCTGTAGCACTTGGAGACCACTGTTTTTGGAAGTTTGGCAGGGCCTTACTTTATAGCCCAGACTGTCTTACAAATTTGATCCTAGTGTCTGTTCTCCAAAATGTTAGGACTACACCAAACACATTTAGCCACATCCAGCTTGAACACGTTAGAAATATTTAACTTTTTTTTCATTCTTTGTGTATGTGTTCTGCATGTGTGTGTACACATGGCTGTCTTACTGTCTTTCAGTTTGCTTCTCTGTGGCTCACCAACTTGTATGCTGGGCAAGCCTCTGCAAGTCTCCTGCCTCTACCTCCCATCTCCAGGTAGGAAGGCTGGAATTACAGACACCCAGCTGTGTGTGGGTTCTAAGGCTCTGAACTTAGGTCTTCACCCTTCTGTGGCAAACACTTCACCCATGGTACCATCTTGCAAGCGCAAATACCATCTTTTAAAGTACTGAACTAGCTTACAATGTGTTACTAACTATGGATGGAACGACTAGCCCCTGGGCAGATGAGATTCTTAGAGTAAGCACAGCACTGGTACTCCTTCTATCCTCCCTGTTCGGCCCTCTCCTGATTCAGCTTCCCTGGATTTGGCTCTGCCCATCTACCTTCAGGGACCCCTAGCAGACTAGCTCCTACCCGTGAGAACAGCAGGGCAAGGAAGGCTCTCAGTCTTGCGTCTTTGCTGATTCCCACAGGGGTCTCGGTCTAAGCCGACTGCTGCTTTAATCATTTGCTAATTTGCTTAAACATCTGGTCAAATTTTGGAAAATAATCTCAACAAGAGGATTTATGCTAACTTCTCTTAGATGCTGAAGAGTTCCCACATGCCCTTCTCCAGGTCCCCACCCCCAACAAAGCATTACACAGTCTACATGAATAAAGAAAAGTCAAAAAAAGGTACGTGACTCTGCCCTCTATTTCTCTTAATAGTGATGATGGTGCCCCCTCCCTTTCTTCTCAGATTTTTCAGAGCTGGGTGAGGAACCCACTGCCCATGAATCTCATACATACTAAGTGCTCTGTTACTGGGCTGCACTCCCAGCTCCTAGTTTTCCTTTAAGCTCCCTAGATCCACTGTGTTCCAAACTCTTCCTTCTACCCTCCTCTGTGCACACCTCTGCTCTCTACTGGGCTGTGAAGCCAGAATGTAACTTTCCAGGACTCTTGCTTCCTCTGGCCTCCACATGTACATCTGCCCCTAAGCACATAACGTGAACTGCTGACCTCCACTGTGCAGACTCCGAAGCACACACAAATGTGAAGAATCAGATAAAGAACTTCCATCTTTGTCTTCTGGTGCCCCCAGACATAGAACTGACACAGTAGCTTCCCCCAGAGAGACACATTTGGTCACACAACAGAACTCTCACCCTGGCCTTTTCCCTGAGGACAGTGCTAAGCAATGGCAGTCTCAATGACAGGGCTCTCCATCCTTGTTCTCCCCTACAGAGTCAGACTGCTCTGACGAAGCTCCTGTCACACACACCTCCGGCTGTGATCACCTGCTCCTTAGATCACAAGTCCTTTACTTGAGACTTAGGTTTCAAGAAGGATGGGATGACTGCACCATCACTCCAGATGTCGTGACCACTTCAAGGATGTTCCCTGTCCAGACTGCCACCATGCAGCTTGCCATGACACATAGGTTAGAAACACATCCTGGGGGAACTGTGGTCTCCAAACAAGGCTTTGCCATGCAACAGGTGCTATTTAAAAGGTGGGATTCTCAGCCTATCTCTTCCCTAAAGTAGCAGCCCCTCAGCAAGAACCATGGCATTGGCCACATGGGTGAAAGTGTTTTTAACTCTATCACCAGGATGGCTGAATGCTTAACTGCTCTGCCATTCTGTAGATTCCAATGGAGCAGAGTGGACTAGCCTGGGGCAAAGGACTCAAATGCAAGGAACCATTTCAAAAGAAACATCTGTTTGGGAAAGTCTCCTAAGATAAAGTCTGCTTTATCAAATGTAGGCTAAACCCCAAGGGCAGGCCTGGATGGTGCAGGCTAAATCCCAATGGGTGGGGGGGATGCCCCACTCCATTTTGTTACTCTTATTCCAGAATCTTGACAAACTGAGGCAGGAAAGATGAACTACAGGACTACCCAGTGGGACCCACCACTGCTGCCACCCAACCTGGGTCTGAGAGCCATCTGTGCTTCTCAAGGCCTTTCAAAGCCAGCTTGTCCAACACCTGAAGCAGTTCATTAAAACAGCACCAGACAAAAGCCCCACTTCTTATCCCTGCTCAGGCTTCCTGAACCCAAACGACCAGTGTGGAATTTTTTAATAACAAAAGGAATTCTGAATGCCATGCTGTGGCTAACTTAACTCTGTTCCTTCCTCATTGGGCTTTGTCTGATGTTTAAAGAGACTTGGGATGGGTGGGCTTTCCCAGACAGGGAGGATGTTCTCTGTCCTACCGACAGGTATAACCTCTGTGAGGGTAGGGCACCATGGTCCTACTGCACAGCTCGGAGCAAAAACAAAAACACAGGCATTCTATTTTAGGAATTGGTATTTCTTCTATACAGTTATTGTCTTCGTTTATTTAATTAAAAAGACAAGAAATGATCTATTATAGAAGATTTATTTTATGTGTATGAGTGTTTGCCTGCCAGAAGAGGGTGTTAGAGTCCCTGGGACTGGAATTGCTGACAGTTGTAAGCCACTATGTGGGTGCTGGGAACAGAAAGCTTGGTCTTCTGCTCTTACCCCAGGCATCTCTCCAGTCTCTGTTTATTGAGCTTTCCGTAGCCCAGGCTGACTTCAGACTTACAGTCCTCCTGGCATGGCTCTCAGGTAGCTGGANCTGCTGGAAAAGGGCTTCCATGATGGGAGGAGGGCCTGCTGGAAAAGGGGCTTCCATGATGGGGGTTGGGTGATGAGAGAGGGTAACAGGGTAAACATGACTAAGACTCATTGTACATGTTTGACACCGCTTTGGGGGTGGGGGTGGGGGATGTTAAGGACAGCTGTTGATTTGTCTCTCCATCTTAACACAGCTGAAGCATGCGCAGCTGTCCAAGGAGTCAGAAGGGGGATGTTTTTTAAACTGTAGAGACCAAAAAAGGAGGAGAAAAGTGACCAGCCTCCCTGGGGTTAGAAGCACAGTAAGTGTTTCTTACTGTGAGAAGAGTCCTTCTAAATATGCATTGTGACGGTTACCACACCCACCTCCTACCCCTCCCCACCCTGTCCTCTGCCCACAAGGCTGGGGCCCCATCATTTCCAGAGTCCCATCAGCAGTCACTGACATGCTTCTGGTCTCTGAGCATGCTCACAGCTCACAAGAATCCTCCCAGCCAACAACCTTCATTCTTTGGCATTGGCTCTTTCACAAAGCATTATCAAAATTTTTTACATACATATCAAATAATGCATTTGTCAAGAATAACCCATCGTAAATAACTTTTCTTCTGGCTTATGTGAACAATGCTTATTGCTTGACTTTATAGGATTTAATTGGAGAAATTTAAAGTTGAGGGGTTCAACTTTGCAAGTACTCTCCATGTGCTGATGAGAAACAGACATGCCAGGGAGATTTCACAAAAAGAAACTCACACACTTTGTTACTTTCATGACATCATGCAAGCAATAGTCTGCAAACTACAGCAACTTATTAAGTGTAGGCACTGTGGGCGAGAGTTCTCCCAACCCAGTCTTACCTGCCCCACCCCCAAGCATGCATGATCTTTCTTTTCTCTTTAAATCACACTAGGGGGCTGTCCGCTTCTAATTCTCTCAAACCTACCTGAAAACAAAAGAGAATGAATACAGGAACTGCAGTGAGAGCAGGGTAGGAACTTATCTAAAGAAAACACTGGTGACCCTAGAGTCCCACTGCTGTGGGAGTGGGTGCCAAGTTCTGCATCTCCACTGAATGATCCCAGCAGCTGCAGTGTGTTACTTGTGGCAACTCTTCTAGGATCTCAAAGGGTTTCAAAGTCATCCTGGCAGCTGCCTCCTGTCGCCCACTCTGTAATGATTGAACCTCTTGTTCCTTTTATAGACTTGTTCTCTCCTAATAAAACACTAAATGCTGCTCTGAGCAACTGTTCCAAGATGGTTAGGTACAGGCCTCCCCCTCTTCCTCCTCACCCTCCACACTCAGCATTTTCTCTCACAATGGATCCTGTGTAAATGGTCCTATGGAGCACACACACAGTCACATGAGCACCCCACATATGCATGCAAGTGAGCACACATGCAAGCGCCTGCAAATCCCTTTAACTAAATCTGAACTCTGCATCCATTTCCAGCTATTTTAAGAGCTGCTACTTTAAAACTGGGCAGACATCCTAGACCCATGAAGGCTCGTGTGCAGCCCAGCCCGCCATGAACGAAGAACCACTGTGGATTGATTCACTGTGGCAGTACTCTGCAAAAACAGCGTCTCTAGGCTGTCTCTCAACCTGTGAGTGAGTGAGTGAGTGAGTGAGTGAGTGAGTAAGTGAGTGGATGGGAAATGCTGCAAAACAGGCCGGTTTCCCCCTGGCAAATCTGAACCACATTGTAAAGGTGTGAATTCCTTCTACAGTTGAAAATGCAGAAGGGAATCAATCACATCATACCAGAACAACTCAAAAAGGTTCATTAGATCTAAACACACTGTATTCATGTATGAAATACCAAATATTAAATAAAATAAAAACTGAGGAATAGAAATTCTTAGCCCCTCTCAAATCTCACACTTTTCCCTTAACTCATACTCTGGGAGCTATACAAATGTCTTCCTTCAATTGAGTACAACAACATTTAAAACTGACCCTTATTTTTAAAGCTTCACTGTGACTTTACATTTAATCTACATTCGATTTTTCCTGCCTTTGAAACAGAATCTTCCTATGTAGCTCAGGTTGGTCTTGAACTTGGTCTCTTCCCTCAGCCTCCCGAGCTTACAGGCACTGATCACCACAACCAGTCTGATTCATATTTTTACCCATCGGCTGAAGCTTGCAAGCCCCTCACACAGTGGGAGCTCTGGCTACTAGCCATCTTACCACCAGCGGCTAGCAAAGGCTCTGCTGGCATAGCAGTTGTTAGTCAAATGTTTGTTGAATAAACAAAAGAAACTTTAAAAAACAAAATGCTCTTGGCTAAAACAGGCAAGCTAACAAAATCTCTTGAACACTTTTTGTTCCTTAGACTCTGAAGGCTTTTAATGAGGAATCCTACCCTCTTGAAATAATTCTGCTTAAGTACTTGCCATTTGACTGAAAGAGACAAATACAAGGAACCTTTAGACTCTAATAGAAAATTAGAGGCAACCAAATTCTTTGTGAGGCTTTTGTTCATCCTAAGACCTCTCTGAAAGTATAAATTAAAATGCTATAATTGGAGATTTAAGATGTTAGCTCAAGTCAAGTTTATTTTTGCATTTAGTGCTAAGTATTTTACTCAAACGGATTTGTTTTTCTGTTATGACATTTTAACAAATCCGTAAGCAGAGAGAATGGCGTAATGAAGGCCATGTACCCAGCATGAGCTTTACAAATTAGCAGCTCTCGCCACTCTAACTTCACCTATAGAAACTGGTTCCGACTTCAGCTTTGTGACAATCAGATTGCTGCCAGTGCTAGCCAATTAGTTTATAATTACTATGGACTTCTAGGTCTCAAGAAACCTCCCACTTGGAAGGTGGAAGTTTTGAGCCAAAATATGACATCTGACATGGTTGCAGCTGCTTGAAATATGTCTTCATTAAAGTCAGATGAAGGAGATAAGCCTAGCCTCAAACCAACACAGTCTGCATTTTTTCTTTTAAGTACAAAAGTAGAACTCTTTCCCTCACTGTGCTCCCTCCTGAGCCGCTCCTCTTCTCCTCTCCTCGCCCTTCCTAATTCTAAAACATTTAGCCACAAAAGTGTATTCCCAGACTCGCTCTTGCTCTCACTAATGTTCACGCCATTTTCCCAGGGCCTCAGCTCAGCCTTTGAAGAAGCTAGAAGGCAGGGACACAGGGTGACATAAGCTCTCCAGCAAGTCGATGCTAAGGAACGGACCTTTAGACTTCTCTCTTGCTCTCTCTTTTATGGCTTAAGATGGTGCAAAAATGTTACTTATTCCCTAAACAGTGATTAGTCTCCGTAATGTAACATAACAGATACTTTCTAAATCCTTTTAGCCTTCTCCCCCTTACTGGAAAGATTATATATATATATATATATATATATATATATATATATATATATTTCAAAGTGGATTTAATAAAGAAAGGAGTGCTGTTAAAGTAATACGTGAGGCTTTGACATTAAGCAGCGCAACCCTGCGGAGTCGGCAAGAACAGGGCCTCTAATCTCCAGTGATTTATAGAGGCTCTTCCTTCATCTCTGTACTTGGGGAGGGCCAAAAAGTTTAGAGACAGCCTGGCGTCCCTTGTACTCCACACCACTAACTCCTGCTGGCCAGTCTGCCTGCTAAAACTTTTAACCCTGGAGCTGCCGCTGTAGCTGAACACCCATTAAAGCCAGTTTGTTTGCTTTCAGAAGACAGAGAGGTTTCGTGTTGCAGTAATGCACAGGGAGGTAAACATCCACGCTGGAGGTTGAAAAGTTACAAATAAAGAGCAGAAGGGAAGCTCAGAATCAAATGGGGACTGGAGATGATCAGAAATCCTAGCCAGACTGAGAAGGACCAGCTCGGCATGACCACCCTACAATCTCAAGGAGCCAGCTGAGGCATGGAGATACATCCTCTCCTCCACAACATTTAGAAATATAACCCAAGGTCGAAGTTAAAGTTCCAAAATGACATTAGAGAAGCAGGAGAACACGGTCAGTCAGAAACAACTTGTTCTACCATTGGGACTAAGGGGTGGGAAAATGGCAAACTTTCCCTGTGTGGTTCATCTAGCAGGAGAGATGCTAGGAAGTGGAGAGGGGTGGCTTTAAATGTTTTGGTGGTTGGTAAATACCATGAGCGTGTTTCTTTCTCCACCTCATCCATATCCTTCAAGATCCTAATGTGGGCCAGGCCCTTTAACACCAAGGCACCACCAAACCTCCAGCAACCACCTGAGCCTCACCAGGATCTGGTAGTTCACAGGACAGCACAAGGCCTGCTGTGAGGACTGGCATTCATAGTCCCCTCTAAGAGCTCTGCATTAAAACCATCAGGGAAGCATCTTGATGGTTGGGTCGATTCTATGTTGTGATTGCTGTCTGTGCACCTCACCTTCCCCTCCTCCTTTCATGGGTCTAACACAGGCTGGCCTTACAGGTGTGCATGGGTTGCCTCTACAGTTAAATGAACACTCACACCTCCTTCCTAATCCACCAGGAAAGACAAACTTACCTTAGCAAAGTCTTGGCCTGAACAGCATCTCTTAAAAGATGACAGCGCTACTTCTGCCATTATGACCTGGGGTTTGAAGGAGGGGCAGGCTGTGGCAGAGATGGCCCTGGATCAAAGCTCTTGAACTTGATAACTTGGGCCTCACTGCTTAGTCTATTTCTGACAAGAAAAGACACTGAGTCCTTTTAAAGAGGCTTTCTGGAATCAAGTACACAGGTCAAGAAGGCTAACAAAGATCAATATTGCCTTTAGGCCAGGCAGAAGGCAGGCTGAGGTCACAGAACTCAGAGCTGCAGTACCAAGGGCAGCAGTGAACCAAGGGCAAGCAGTGAAAGGCCCTCACAGCCTAGCCCGGGCCTCATCTGAAGAGGGAACCTGGGCAGAAGCTGGGAGTGACTTTCTCAAGAGGCCATGACCAGGGCCTGGGATTTCTGGGATCACTCCTCCACAAAGGACAGTGATTTCCAGGTGCAGCTGTAAGAACTGAGTTCACGTTCCTGCTCCTCCACATCTATGAGATCACTGGCGAGTTACTCATCAATTCTGATATCATTGGACCCCTTGAAACAGGAATAACCACACTGTCTAATGCTCTGAAGTCATGAGCGAGAAAGTGCTAAGAACATTATCCGACATATCTGCGCACTAAATAGATGCTAAGATAGTGTTTTATGACTTTTCAGAGACAAGATGGACCCACTCAAGGACTAGCAAGTGCACTCTTCTGGAATAGCACACAGTCCTGAGCTGACTCTGAAATGCTTTGAACTTGTGACGTATGACAGACAGCAGCCCATCACCACAAGCTCCTGACTTCTGCCACACACCACACTCGATTGTCAGAGCATATTCCTAGCTATATCTCTAGGTCGTGGCTCAGTAGGTAGCTCATGAGTATCCCCTGAATGAGAAGGAAATGGATGGAGTTTGGTGGGCCTGCAAAGCATCCCTGTCTTGTCTTTACCAGCTCTGGCCAGCATCTCTGCAGTGTAACTTGTCTAAATAGGTTCTACCTTCTCACTCCAAGCCCAGGGCAAAGTTTAGAGACCCAACATATTTATGGTTGAATGTCCTCTGAAGGTGACACACTCAAGGACCCCCCTGGCTGCTCTGGGCGCCACTTTCATAGGGTGTGAACTGAGTAGTTAACTCACCCTGCTAACAGCATTCCCACCGGGGCTGGCAACTGTTAGCACTCTTGCCTGGTGTGAAAATCCCTCTGCCATGCTGGGCTTCTGGGCCCACACCAAGCAGTAGCATGCTAATGTGCAAGATAAACCTGGAGAAACCCCACCTAGAGCTAATTGTGAAAGGCCTCCAGGGTCATAAACACCAGTCTAACCCTGCTCCTACTTCCCAGGCCTTTCAAGGGACCAATCTTCCCCAGGACAGAAAGAGCCAATACACATGCAGCTATTGCTGCTTTGATCTGCCACAAATGCAAATTCAGAGACCTTGGGGATTAGATGAAATGCACAGTATTCCAGGCTCGCCAACGCAAAGACCCACCCTTGAACTTGTGCAAAGCCATCCTGCAGGAAGCTGTTGAGAGGAAGCTGTTCTGAGCAATTTGTTGATTCACACCACCCACTGGGAACTTTTCTGGGGGATGATCTTCCCATCAGTTGTTTGCCTTTTAAAAATGTTTCTGGTTTCTCACGAAGAGAAGGTGCTGCCGCCGTGCTATTCTGACAGCCAGTGTGCCTGGTGCTGGTTTAGTTTCCAAGGTCTCACAAGGCATTCTCCAATGTGCCAATGATCCAATTATTTATTTACTTACTCATTTTAATTTTTTGCAGACAGGGCCTCAAGCAGCCCAGGCATCCTAGCTGAGGATGCCCGTGAACTTCCTGATCCCCTGCCTTTCAGGCATGCACCACTACACAGGGCTTTAATTTATGTGGTGCCGAGGATAGAACCCAGGGCTTTCTTTATTCATTGCTGGGCAAGCATTCCTCCAACTGAGCTCAGCCAGAGGTGAGACCAGAAGTAGGAAGGGAGCCGTCAGGAGTGTCAGCTCCAGTCTCTCTACCTTTGGGAAACTGCAGATCCAGCCTCAACTCCTGGGTAAACAAACCTTATCGGCCACCCAGGGTACTTCAGTTTGTAAAAGGGCTTAGGAATGTAAATCACACAGGAGTGAAGTGTGATCCTAATTTGCACTTAATCAAAGCCAATTAGAGGTACATTATTTACACAAAGCCCATGCATCTCAATTATACCTAGCATAGGCTGAGACAGTTCCGAGCTCAGGCCTTAATTCTGCTTAATTAGAGAAGTAAACATTTTGACTGCGTGATCCCTCATTCTGGTCTAGAGTCCTTGGGTAAATGCAACCAAGTTTGCAGGGTTTCACTTCAGGGCCAAGGAAGCTTAACTGATACCTGTTGAAAACACCTGCGGAGACAAGGGTCAGTCCTAATAGGTGCCACTGCCTTGTCATGTGCACCTCTGGCTTGCACTGAATGTTAATGTTTGGTTCCGCTTCCTCCTCTGCATTTTAGGTTTTGTCATTTGCCAGGAAGGTAGGCGAATCAAAGAACCCAACTGGCTTGATCAGTGCTAACAATCCATTTCCCAGAGTAAAGTGGCCCCTGGCCAACACTTTCAGGGCAGCTGGTTTGGATCACTAGGTGGCAGAAGATGCCCTGAGGTCAGTGCCACCTATAGGCCTCAGGGCCACAGTACATCAATGGGGACAGGAATTCAGGGTAGCAAAGCCCTGGGAACACAAAGTCCCATAGCCTGCAGAGGGCTTTGGTTACAACTGCTTCAAAACCTCTCTCACACTCCATTTAGCAAATGGACATTAGCTAGGAGCTAGGAAAGCTCCTGCTACCCCTCAGATCAGGCTCTGGGTCCCTGGGAGGCCTGGCCAGGCAGAGTTCCTCCCTGGGGACTGAGACCCAGACAGATGGACTATTCTCCACAGCTGCAACCATCACCATGGCCTTGGGGACCAGTTAGCACAGCTGGCTGACTCAAGAGCCTGTGAGAGTGAAGCCAGAACAAGGAAGGAGTGCAGCTATGACCTGCACTGCTAACTGCAGAGCCGAAACGTGAGTGGCGCCACTCCATCAGGTCTCCAGATCTTCCCACCAGTCCTACAATTAAAGCTGCCAGGGAACAGTGACTTCTTACTTCTATGACCACATCTGAACACAGGTGTCCTCTAAATCCATCTGGCCATCCCTCAGTCACCCTATCTCTTCCCAAGAAGGAACAGTAGGACTCTGAAATAAATCATTGAAAAGTGCCTAGCGGTCTGGAGAGATGGCTCAGCGATTAAGAACACTGACTGCCTTTCTAGAGGTCCTGAGTTCAATTCCTAGCAACCACATGGTGACTCACAACCATCTGTAATGGGATCTGATGCCCTCTCTTGTGTGTCTGAAGAGTGTACTCACATAAAATAAATAAATGAAATCCAAGAAAAACAGTGCCTAGCATAGGGTGGGTTAAGTATTTGGCAGTGAATTATTGGACACAGAGACTTTTGGATTATCACAGTTGTATTCCCAGCATGGATTATCACAGTTGTATTCCCAGCATGGATTATCACAGTTGTATTCCCAGCATGGATTATCACAGTTGTATTAAGATATATGATTTTTTTTTTGAGACAGGGTTTCTCTGTGTGGCCCTGGCTGTCCTGGAACTCACTTTGTAGACCAGGCTGGCCTCGAACTCAGAAATCTGCCTGCCTCTGCCTCCCAAGTGCTGGGATCAAAGGCGTGCACCACCACCGCCCGGCACAGTTCATACTGTTTCTAAAGGAAACAGGTAGTGCCATGTCCTGGCTGCCCAAGGGGTTCTACTACACAATAGAATAGAGTGCAGCAAGATCACCCCAATTCCCACACTACAGTACTGTTTCCATACAGCTTTTTTAGGAGGGCAAGGCATTTGGAATTAGTTTGGTTGGCAGAGTGCTTATCTACCATGTCCAATCAGGACACATCCAACTGGGGGCATGGTAACACTGCTCTGTAATACCAGGTCTTTCAAGTTGGAGGCAGGTGGATCAGAAATTCAAGGTTGTCCTTAGCTACATAGTGAGTTTGAGGCTAATCAGGATTAGAAACCCTTATAAAGAGGGGAGTGTGGAAGGCAAAATCACATACATTTCAGCTTGTTATAATGTATTCAATAAAGTTTTAATTCAGCCAGATGCTTAAAATGCACATTTTTAGTAGATAATGATACAATGTAATTTGAACAACTCATTGATCTGAATGATCAATAAATATGAATGATGCTCCCAAAGTGAGAGCTGAAAGACTTGTAAAAGGGCCTGTTCCATGATCTACTGTGTTGTGACCGCCTCCTTCTCTAATTAATTATTTTGTTTTTTGTTTCTCAAAACAGGGTCTTTCTACGGAGCTCAGGTTGGCTTGTGATCTTTCTGCCTCAGCCTCCCATCCTTCCTTTATGATACTTACAAGGACCAATCCAAACATAGAGTTTAGCTTGGGTGTTCAAGCCATCTTTGAAATCCCCACAGGTCAAGCTGTAGAATGTTCCCTCGCTGACACAGGAAGTCCCATCTCAGAGTGACCAACTTCCCAAGATTCTGCCTTTGAACTCTTTCAGCAAAATACAAACAAACTGGGCTCTCTGATCCTGAATAGTTTCCAAATGTCCCGCCCACTTTTTCTGACTTCCTCCAACTGTGAAGAGGCTCAGCTCTCAGGGAAAGCCTCTGCAGCCTCATTCACTCCTCATTTTTCAGCTCCCACCCAGGGCTCAGGAAACCCTCTTCTTGATAAGGGAGTCCTATGAAAACAATAGAAGAGATTCAACATTTGTGAGATTTGCTCTTTTCTAGAGACAGATTTTACTTCAAACCTGAGACCAATTATGGCAAAAAATAAAATCATGTGTGAATGTGTTCACTAAAAAATGGTTCCAAGTTATGCGTTAGACGTTAACAGCACTTTCTCATATACAACTTTTGAGATCTTACAAGTATGTACAGAAATAGAAGAGGCAGAGCATGGTGTGTGTGTGTGTGTGTGTGTGTGTGTGTGTGTGTGTGTGTATGTGTTCATCAGTGAAGACTTCAGAATTCAAATTTAATGTTTCTTTCCCTAGCCCGAGTTGGAATGGAGGTTGGAAACGAGTGCAAGGCTCATGTACAAAGGAAGAGGGAAGGAAAGGCACACATGAAAGCAATATTTCAACAATAGAGAAATGGAAAATGCCATTCCAAATCTGAGACAAACCCCAGAAACCATTATAGTTACTGAAAATTTAAAATGCTGTGTGGCAAAAATCTTAGAAATATACTCTAGGATAGTGACCAACTTGAATGAATGTAATTATGTTGAGCAAATTAAGAGCCAATTTGAAGAGAACTCCTTTAAATCGACGTAAGTCCAATAATCCCACAGATAAATGGGCTGGGGCTAGAGGGATGGCTCAGTGGTTAAAAGCACCACAGTCTATTGTTTAGGGGAATATAAATTAATGTAGCTAATATCTAGTATCTGAAGGGAAACTGATGTTATGTGAATTACAAAAACATTTTGTGGTCACATATTTTACCTTGTGGATTCTGCTTCCAAGAACTAACTGTAGCAGTGACTAGATGTTTATAAGTTTGTTATGAATAACACAAGTACTCAGATCTAAATAATGACATATTTGACAAGCTATGGGTATAATGATACCCACTTAGCACTATTATAAAAACAAAGACCAAAAGACTGAGCACTCCCTGTATGTCCAATAAGATGTGCTAAGTGAATCTTGAAAAACCACAATTCTCTTTAAAAATAAGAAGAAAAATCTTATAAACATTAAGAAAAGTAAATATTCCCCCCCCCCACCTGAAACAGTGTTCTTAGATATGGTGGGTGGTTCATGTCAATATTCCCAACATTCAGGGAACCGAGGTAAGAGAATCACCATGGGTAGCCTGGGCTGCAGAGTGAGTGCTGATCAGCCTGAGTGTGAGACACTTGGTCTTAAAAGACAAGCAAACAAAAGCAAAGGAAAGAGAAGATATATACTAGGATGTCCTTTTAATGTAACAGTGATTAAATATGCGGTGGGTACTAGAGAGGTGGGTTGATGTTTACTTTACACTTTAATTTTTTTTTTTTTTTGCTACTTGGTCTTTAAAATTTCAAAAGCTGAGAAAACATAGGAATCAAATAAGCAAATGAGTTGGGAGTCCCCTCAGAAAAACTCCAGCTCCATCTTTGATGCCCACATGAGTGAGTCTGGCAGACCTCTTTGCTTTGGCACTGCCCATTTAATAATTCATCTCTACTCGGAGGGGCTCCCTCTCGATGGGCTCACACACACACACACACACACACACACCAGTCTCCATGTGAACAAGCCTTTCATTTCATGTAACACAAAGTTTGTACAGCCATTCGTTCATCAAATCCATAAACACTTTCCAAAGTAAGTACAGCACCCCTTCATGTCACAAAGATCTGGCAAGTCATCACCCAAGGTATAAAATCGTGCCAGAGCTGTGACTTGAGCATGTACAATATCAGATTAAAACCTCGTATTCTCTTCCAGAGACAAATCTGGTTACTCCCTGGTAACCAGTCAGCAGTACCCAAGAGGCCTTGGCACAAGGAATATATAACTGCCTGTGAGGGGTGCTACTGCCTATCCTTATCTTCAACAACACTTCCAAATGGTGGGAGCATGCCCACTTTTAGACAAGGTCTCATGTAGCCCAGAGTAGTCTTGAACTCACTATGGACCTGAAGACAACCTAGACCCTCTGACCCTCTTGTCTCCACCTCCCAAGTGCTAGAATTTCAGGCTTGTGCCAACCCACACATGCTTTTATATGGTGCTAGGCACTCAATTTAGTATTTTATGTGAACTAGGCAAGCACTCTACCAAATCCTCAGTCCCAAATTCTGCTTCTTAATAGAGTGTGCGTCTCTTTCTTGGAGGTGGTCGGTGTTTAGCATGTGCAAGGCCCAGGGTCCAATTCTCAAGAGGTCTATTACGATAACGTGCCTATGTACTATTCACTCCTGTGGGGAGACAAAGCAGCAGCAGACCAGAATTGACAGCACCAACCTCAGTTTTACCTTAACTTGCTTTGATGGGCAAAGTAGTCTGCATGGAGGGTTTGGACCGAGAGGGTTCTGGGGTCCCTCACAACTTACTCTTTGTTAAGCCAGAGTGTTTCTTGAGTTCTGCTGACAGTGGAGAGTGAATTACCAGAGAGATGAACATTTCACTAAAGGGAAGTGCTCAAGCTCTAGGGCCAAGCTAAATAAAGAGTTAATGTGGGGCGAGAGACCGGGGGAGGACTTGAGCCAAAGGACGCTTAGTGGCCTTGCCCTGTCACCGCCAGCCAGGAAGCTGGAACAGCCAAGCCCAACTTGGCTTGTGGTGACCTGCCTGGTTCTTTTTGCCTTCTTCACAACTCAAGCAGAAGGGACCAGTGCCACCTCACCATGGAGGCCTGACAGCTGGGCCCACTACTTTAAGCACGGTTTGTGGTCTACACCAGGACGGACTGAACAACAACACTATGTGCTCCAGGATTAGGACTGAATGTAATGTATGCTTATCCTAGTGGCAGCGATGGGCACTAATAAACAGACACAGGCCACATCAAAATTAGAACCACAGTTTTCCTAAGGGTAACCTCTGCTAAAGCTCTGGGAGAGACACTGCAGAAAGGTGAAGCCGTTCGTGGATGTCTCAGTTGCTATATGCAGAAGCACCTTCAAGAGGAAGCCAACTGAAAGGGGTCAGAACTTACACATTCACATCCATGCACACAAAGCATCAGTGAAAAAATAACCAAGAGCTTTTATTATGCTAGGTATGCAACATTAAACCCCAGGCCCCCAGACTTCCTAAGATATAACTTACCTATCATATACTTCATCTATTTAAAACAGCAGTTCTCAACAGGTGGAATACAATCCCTTTGGGGTTGTACAACAGATAGCCTTCATATCAGATATTTACCCTACAGTCCATAACAAAATACAAAATACAAAGTAGCAAAATTACAGTTATGAAGTAGCAACAAAAGTATTTTATAGTTAGGGGTCACCATAGCATGAGAAACTATATGAAAGGGCCACAGCATTGGGAAGGTTGGGAAGCACTGATTTAAAAGATATAATTTAATGGTGCTTCAGCATTTTTTAGAATTGAACAAGGATTATTATAATTTAGCTCTGACCATTCTGTATACTCTCAGGAGCTCTGTACTCCTCTGCTGGCACCTTCTCGTCTCCCTGTGTTTCTAGCTGCGGGAGTACAGTCTCTCACTCTTCCTATCTCTACAGACTTCATACTGTGTACGTTTCATAAGATGGAACCGTATAACATGTGCCCTTTGTGACCAACTTCTCATTACAGATGTTTACAAAGTGCATCTATGAAGTGGTTTGTGTGAGAACTTCATTCCTAGCAGAATGTAATGGTGCACACCTGTAATCTCACCCACTCAGGAAACTGATGCTAGAAAGGACCTTGAGTTTGAGGCCAGACTAGACAACTTACTGAAAGTGTGGTTCAAAACAAAATTAGGGGTGGAAATGTACCTTGCTGGTAAGTGCTTGCCATGAACATGGCAAGGCACTGAGATTAACCTTCCTTACCACATACAAAACCATCAAAGTCAACCCAAAAACCTTAAAAACTGAACTTCATTTCTTTGTATGTAATAATGGTCCATTGTGGAGACATAGCACAGTTTGTTTCATCTGTTGACAGATATTTGGGGTGTTTCTATAGTTTCTACCGTTTGAAGTATCAATGATACTGAAACAAATATCCTTGTACACACACATATACCTCTCCTCAACCCCCCCACCTCCCACACCATACACACCACACACACACACACACACACACACACACACACACACACACACACACCACATACATACATACATACATACATACATACACACACACACACACCACACACATGATTTCTATGTGTATTTTCAATTCCTTTGGGTATTTCCATTTGTCAACTGATAGGTATGCGTTAGTTCTTTGGGGTTCATACAAGTGTCTGTGTGGCTATGTGGCATGTTTTGGATTGTTGTATAATTTGGTAACTCCCCTTCAGAGTTTGCTCCAGAGGCAGTAACACCATCTCACATTTCTGCCAGTAAACCATGAGGGTCACAAGTTCTTTGCCACTGACAACATCTGCCACCATCATCTATCTTTCCATCAGACACCATCTTGAGCTGAGCAGCACCAGTAGCTCATCATGTTGAGTCATCTTTTCCTTTGTCATTTAATTTTGTTTGAGAATTTCACAGATTGTTCTATTTCAAGTTTTATTTTTATGTGTTTGAGCATCTTGTCTATATGTATTTATTATGCATAGGTGTAATTAGTATATATATATATATATATATATATATATATATTTATTTTGGTTTTTTGAGACAGGGTTTCTCTGTTTAGCCCCGGCTGTCCTGGAACTCACTCTGTAGACCAGGCTGGCCTCGAACTCAGAAATCCACCTGCCTCTGCCTCCCGAGTGCTGGGATTAAAGGCGTGCGCCACCACGCCCGGCCCTATTCTATATTCTTAAAGTCCCATGTTATATGTGCTATTAGAAATGGTATTGGTTTTAAATTTCTATTTCGGATGGTTGATAATATATATATATATATATATATATATATATATATATATATATATATATATACCTCTGATAAGTTTTACTAGTTATAATAACTTTTAAGTATCTGTTCCATAAGGTCTTCTATTTAGGTAAACTGTTATCCATGTATAAGACCAGCTTCACTTCCTCTCTTCCAGTTGAGTCCTTGTCTCCCCTTTCTGTCAGAATATCCAGCATATGACTGGTGAGGTGTGGGGACTGGAGAAGCAGCTTAGTTGTTAAGAGCACTAGCTGTTCTTCCAGAGGATCAGGGTTTCACTTCTAGCACCCCCATGATGGCTCACGATGGTCTATAAATCTAGTTCCAGGGGATCCAATATTCTCTTTCCTCTTCTGTGGGCACCAGGCACTCACATAGGGTACAGACATACATGCAGGAAAAATACCCATAAGAGTAAATTAAATATTTTTAACACAAAGAGAGAGAGAGAGAGAGAGAGAAAGAGAGAGAGAGAGAGAGAGAGAGAGAGAGAGAAGGAAAGTAGGATAGGTAGGTAGGTGGTAGCCAGGCAGTGGTGGCGCACGCCTTTAATCCCAGCACTCAGGAGGCTGAGGCAGGTATCTCTGAGTTTGGGCCAGCCTGGTCTACAGAGCAAGTTCCAGGGCAGCCAGGGTTGTATGGAGAAACCCTGTCTCAAAAAGAAACAAAGAAAGAAAGGAATGAAGGAAGGAACAAAGGAAGGAAGGAAGGACAATGAACATCATTACATCTTTCCTGACCATAGAGAAAACATTCAAAGTCTTTTCATTATGTATAATTCCTACTATAGAATTTTCATAAAATGAGGTTCTAATAGTATTTAATACATGTTCAGAGATTTACAAGGACACAATGAAGATATATAACCTTATAAACGTGAAGAGTTCACTGTATAGAGTCAACAACTGATTAAGCACTGTAGAGACCTACAGACATAAAGACACATGCAAACAGACTCAAAGAGACATAGACCAGCCCACAAATAAACAGACAAGAGGAATGAAAGACCCAGCGAGGGCACGGTAGCCTAAAGCCATGAAGCTGGACTCTTCGGGAAAGTGTTAAGTATGAATAATACTTGGAAAAATAGCCATATGAATATAAAACTTGATGAAAATTATAAACCCCAAAACTTAAGTTCAACAAGTTGAGAAAGGGGCTAGATACACATAGCTAAGCCAGTGTCAGGGCATGTTGTCAGAATGAGAAATAAATCTTAAGAGAAGCCACAGACAACAAAGAGATAATATTACACCGTCTACAGTTTGGCCAGAATCCATCTAAAAACAGACATGTTTTTCACTCTAACAGAAGTGTCCCAAATGCTGGATGCACTGTGCTCTAGGCCTAACTAGTAGCGATTGTAATGAGCACCTTGCGCTGTGAGACAATAGCCCCGTGTTTTGTCCCCAATTGTTCAAATAGAGTCTATCAATTTCATTTCCCTGTATTTCTGGCCACATACTCATCAACTGTCTCTGTATAAACCAGGTCATTTACAGTAATTTCTACAGAAAACAAAGATATTTTAGTTTAATTTTAAACAACAGTCTGAAGAGAATCTCTCCCATCAACAGTATGTGCAAAACTGGCTGCCACCCATGAAGTTCGATGTTTTTCCTGTACCATGGGCAAAGACCATCTTAAAATAGATAAAAGATATAAATTTCAAATAGCAAAGTGACTAGAAACTTTCCCAAAGAGAAGCTTTCTATCATAAGATTACTGATGTCTTCTGAAATATGACATAAAAAGTATGGGTAACAAGAGAAAAATAGAAAATGGGTCACATGACATTCAAAAGCCATGCAGTCAAGGAGTGAAATTCCGTGGGGTGTGAGGAAACACTTCAAGCCCCAAGGATGACGACGAGCTAAGGGTACAGAATCTAGAAAGACCTAGCACAATGCACTCCCAAATAACTATTAAAAAGCAAGCAAGAGATTCCAGTGGACTGGTGTGGGTATGTATCTACAATCCCAGCACTAGAGAAGTGGAGGCAGGAGTGTCCAGAATTTCAGTCCAGGAACCTCACTACATAGCAAGCTAGAGGCCAGCCTGGACTACATGAGATTCTGTTGCAAAGACTCAAAAAGATATTTACATGAAGAATATAAATAAATAGTCAATGGGAATATAATAAGACACTTAACACTAATTACCAGGGAAATACAAGTTAAAACCACAAAGATATATAATTTTCCACCAATATCAAAATATATACAAGCAAAACCCAGGAAACAGAAAGTACCCATGCACATTAGAGAAAGCGAAACCTTTATGCACTGTTAAGAATATAAAATACTTCCAGCATAGGTCCTGTGGAAAGCTGTATCAAAAAACCATAGAACTATCATATAATCCAATGCAAGCCTTCTACTGGGCAAAGAGCTGAAAGAGCTGAAATTGAATTTCAAAGAAATAACCGCACACTTGCACAGGGCAGCATTACTCACTGTAGCCAAGGTAAAGAAACCACCTACTGCTTAAGTGAAATATTTTACACCGTAAGAGGGAAATCCTGCCCTAAAGTATAGCATGAATGAACGAACCCCATGGACGTTATTCAAAGTGAACTAGGCCAGTCACAAGAGAGCCAGCACTATGATTTACTTCTATATGGGATCTAGTCACATCCATAGAATTATAAAGCAGATTGTGAGTGATGGGATTGAGGGGTGGGATTGCGGGGTGGGATTGAGGGGTGGGATTGAGGGGTGGGATTGCGGGGTGGGATTGCGGGGTGGGGAGGGAATGGGGGTTACGCTAAGTAGGTACCGAGTTCCTATGGGCAGAAAATATGATGAGTGTCTTCTGTCACCCTCCACCTTATCTTCAGTGAGAGAGAGAGTCTCTCATTGAGGCTTACTGACTGGGTAGACTGGCCAGCAAATGTGCTCCTGGGATTCTGCTGCCACTGTGTGCCAGCACTGGGGTTACGGTAGACACCGCCATGGCAGGTTCTTCTTACATGCATGCTGGGGATCTGAACTCAAGTCCTTGTGCTTGTGTAGCTAAGAGAATCTTCAGCTTATAAGAGGATGAAGAATGAACAAATGAATGAATGAATGAATGAATGACAAATACAAGACAGCCAAGGGTGGAAGGATTTGAGGTATAGAAAGAACTCAAGGGTAAATATAACTGAAGACACTGAATCTGTAGCCAATGACAACACATCCGAGACCCAAGTGACGTCTACAAGGCACAAAATGTAGGCCATGACATTAAGTATTCAAGAGCCCCATGGCCTACATTTTAGCTTGGTGAGAGTCGGGTGTGGACTTCCAACTAGCTTTAAGTGCAGGCACACCTATGTAGGACAGGGTCTCCCCCACAGAGGAGGAGAGTCTTTCATCCCATGGGTCAGGTTTCAGGTCAAATATCCCTTTCTTGAATAATCTTTCTCAATTTTGTTCTGGAAAATTCCACGTATCACTTCCTTGCCACTTTCCCTTGAGTTCCGAATCCAACTGTAAGCCTATGGTCATATCACGCCTTTCAGCGACACGCCATTCAGTCAGTCACTTGCTCTCCCACAGGAACTGAGATAGAGGAGCCATGGTCACTGCAGCTGGTGGGGTCTGGACATGTCTGTGGTCAGATGATCACTGTTTATTTCCAAAGAAACGAAAGCCTTGGCATCACCACCCACTGTGGCAATGGAAAAAATCAGCCTTCCTGCCTTCCCTGAAAGGGGACAAGAAGACAAGGACCCTGCTTTTGTTAATTCTGGGTCATCTTTAGCAGTGCGGAGTGTGCGTGTGAGGACACTGTTTATTCTGGCCCTTCTCGAAATTTACAAATTGAAACAAATAATAGTGGAGACATTTGCAACTATGGAAAAGGGTGTTTACAGAGTGGGAGAAAACAGACTAAATAGGCTTAGATTAGCGACAGTTTCTAACACGGCATGGATGGGCTGCACAAGCGGAGGTGCAGAGGGCACTGAGTCAACTCCCTGCAGCAGCCAGACGCCAGCATCCGCATGTGACGTCGGCTGGGTAACCCTGGGGACATGGACAGGAACATTTTCCTAAGCCTCCTGTTTCATCGCCCCTCTCTTAGATACTGCTTCTCGGATGCCCGTCCTAGCAGAATGTTAAATCATTCAGGCCCGGGTGCTTCTCACACTTTCCCCTGGAAACTAATTCTCCAACCTTTTCTGCAAATGAGATTGCTCGGGAGAATGTCCCTGGTTGGAGGAGCCAGTAAGGACAGTGATCACTCTTTTCAAATACCCACCTGAGGCCATTTGTTCACTTATGGGTAAACAGTAACCAAACACTGCTTTAGTGCCTCTGTGAAAGCACACGGGCTTCCACAAGATGCAGACCAGGCCTTCGCAGAGGAAAAGGATATGTGCGCAGTTAGCAAGTGAAGGTGTATGTCTACAAGTGCTTATTATGAAAATCTGTGAGGATGAAGGTGCTTTAGACTTTTATACACAGAGGCACTAGCAACGCGGTACACCAAACACGGAGAAATATACAACTTACTAGGGAATGATGGCTTTATATGGTATGATCCTAAAGTTCATTCCTTTTTTTTTTTTTCCTGGTGATTGTGGTGTGTGTGACTGTGGCGTGTGTGTGTGTGTGTGTATGTGTGTGTGTGTGTGTGTGTGTGTGTGCGCGCGCGCGCGTGTGACTATGATGTGTGTGTGTATAGGAGCACACTGGAAGACCTGTTCAAGCACTCACCATCTTAGTCCTTTGAGACAGGGTCTCACACTGAACCTGAACTGATGGTGGTCAGAATGCCCCAGATATCCTTTTGTCTCATTAGGGTCACACTCAAACGCCCACATCTGTCTGCCCTCACTGGGGCTAGGCATGGAACTTGAACTAAATCTAGGCATGAGTCATGATCTCACATGAGGTCCACATGCAACCCAGCCTAGCAGACCCCACTATCGCATTAAGGAAATGCTGACTGGTTCAGGAAGGAAAGGAATGAAACAATTGCTAGGTATCTGTTACCTTTGGTGACATGCATTGCCTCAGCTAATCTTCAAAATGTCCCAGTGAGGTACCTAACATCAAGGAACGACATGGACCATTGAGATGGCTCAGTGGGTAAAGGTTCATACTGCCAAGCTTGACCACCTGAATTGTTAGAACCCACAGGTGGAAGAGGAGAATCAACTCCTACTTGATGCTCTCTGACACATGCTATGGCATGCACAAATGCAAACCCATATGTACTTACAAAAAATAATAAATAAATCTACAATTAAAGTATAGCTGTCCCCTGAGAGGCTTTGCCAGAGCCTGACCAATACAGATACAGATGCTTTCAGCCAACCATCAGACTGAGCACAAGGACCACAGTGGAGGAGTTAGGGAAATGAAGGAGTTGAAGGGGTTTACAACCCCAAATGAAGAATAACAATACCAACTAACCAGACACCCACCCCACCCCCAGCTCCCAGAGATTAAACCTCCAACCAAAGAGCACACCTGGACAGACCCATGGCTCCAGCTGCATATGCTTATCTGGCATCAATGGGAGGGGAGGCCCTGGATCCTGTGAGGGCTTGCTGTCCCAACATAGGGAAGGGAGTGGGTGGGTGGGTGGCGACCCCCTCATGGAAGCAGGGAGTCTCATCTTTTCCCTTTACTATAGGGTTATCATTTGTTATGTGGAGAAAACTGCTATTAACTGAATTACTCTATTGGGTTTATTCTTTTATTTATCATCACTGCTGACTTAGGTACAGACTGAAACCAGGGCTTCAGGTGCTCAGCAAGTGCTCGGCGGCTGAGCTACTCACCCAGTCTGCATTCTCCCGGACTTTCCAAACAGCAGCTACACGGCCTCTGGAGAGGCCAAGGCAGAAAGATGAGAGTCCAGCTTTGCCCTTTCAATTTATTTTATTTGTCTTTTGTTTTGTTTTGTTTTTGAGACGGGGTCTCACTTTGTAACCATGGCTGGCCTAAAACTCACAATGTATATGGGGGCTGGACTTGAATTCACAGAGATCTGCCTGCTTCTGCTTCCTGAGGGCTGGGATTCAAGTCACCATACTTGGCTTTGTCTCTCTCTCCATTTCTTATCTTTTCTCAATGTACTGTTTAGCTCGCATAGAAATGGTGTGAATAAGACACCCTTGTTTTATTTCTCTTCATAAAAGAAAGCTCATGTGACAGGTGGCGGCACACATCTTTACTATTAGTGCTCAGGGGGCAGAGGCGTAGAGCCAAGGCAACTGAGGAAAACCATGTCTTGGAAAACCAACAAAACAACCCCTCTAAAAAACAAAAACACTTGGCTTCATAAAACCAAAACAAAGCCCACCCTAAACACCAGGGCTCTGCCTGTTTCCTTCTACCTTCAGATCATTGCACTCAGCCCAAAGTGCCGAGGAGTCAAGCTAACTCCACATCAGTCGCTGTGCCATCACCAGATGCCTCCGAAAGAACACATTCGAATACGTAATGCGGTATTGGTAGTCCAGGCTAGCCTTGGAACACTTGAGGTAGCCAAGGTGCTCTTAAACTTCTGATCCTCCTGTCTCAGCCTCCCAAGTTCGAGGGTGACTAAACACGAGCCTCTGCGCCCAGATTCTAGAACCAGAAGCCTGACATCCTCCATCCCAGCTGTGACCCCTGACTCAGGCATTAGCTAGCTCAAACAAGAAGGTTCACTCTATCCCTGTGCATTTATGTGAAGATCAGCATGTCGGCCCGAGATCATGAAGATGGTCCCATCAAACAGTACATCAGCTACCATTTTAAGTTTTGAAACTCAGGGGAGAAACATGCAGGGAAGAAATAAACAGCTTTTTTTTTTTTTTTAAATGAATGTAATAACTGAAGAGTAATGAGGTTGGAAAACAGATGTGGACAGAGGGGAAATCTTGCTACAGTGTGGCCCACACAATCTGGGGAGGAATGATAAAAAGAAAAAACAACACAACTTTACAAGCTGTTTTGAGCCTGGAATTAAAAGGAGTAATCAAGCAAGACTGCCTTATAAAAGGTCAAGGGGTAGCATCCTGCAGCGGAGAATAAGCAGAACCCCTTCTCCTGGCCAGCTCCCGCCTCAGCCTGGGAAGAAAGGCTTCCAATTCTTGATTCAGTGTTTAATAACTGCCATCTAACCCCCTTCCCCTGCCCACCCGCTCCCCAGGGAGGTACTTCCCTAATGGGTTAGCCCTTTTTAGTCTGGTTTTAGTCTCTGGCTCTTTATATTCTGACGCGGGTAAGGGGGGTTGGGGGTGGGGACCTCAGTCTATTCCTGTGACTTCCAGGCAAAATGTGTCAAATTAGATAAATGTGTTCGAGGCTGGGTTGGGAGCAAAGCACACTCACTCTTTAAACAGTCTCTCCCCACAGCCCTCTCACCATGCCTGCCTCTCAGAGTCTATTCAAATGTATAAAACAATTCCAACTGAATCTTCACATGGGGTGTCTTATTTTTTTTTTTTTTAGCTTAGTATACATATCACATTTGGGGAGCTACAGAGAGACGTGAATACAGCCAGTTGGTAAGAGACCCCCAAGCCTGCCCCGTTTCTGAGGTTACCCACAGAAGGTAGCTCCCTTCTACGCCTGTGGGTATTGCTTTGTTTATTAGGCAGTGACTGTCAGGACACTTATCAGTTTACTAAACTGTGTTAGTCTGTACAGAGTGTCTCCCGACGTGGGACTGTGAGAGCAGCTGCTGCAGCTGTCTGACTTGGCTTCTGAAAGCCTTTAACTACTGAAGTCCAGCCAGCATCTAATTTTACCCGTGAGTTCCAGGAGAGAAGAAAGCTGGTGGGAAGATTACAGAGTTCCTTGAAGCCCTGACCTACAACAGGAAGAGAGTTGTCAGCCTTCATGTCTCTCACCCTAAATTCCAAGGCAAACAACAGTGGCTGAACATTTTATAACACGTTCCCATTGTAAAATTGCATATTCCAGAAACTCGATGCTGGCTCCCTCATTTTCCATAGACCTCATGTCAGTACCAGCGCATGATCTTAAACTGAATATTTTTACTTGAGCTTTTCACTTCCAATTTGTTGAATGTACTTTGGCTTCTCTGACTTTCTTGTAAGGCGGTGGCAATCTGTTTTCACACTGACTAATTCTTGTACGCATTCGGCTCGTATCGCTGAATTGGTGACCTGGGAATCTCTGACGACACTGGTGTAAATTGCTACAGGCGTCTCAGGGGCTTTCTGTAAAGAGGGAGAGAAGGAGACTTTCTGGTTCTTTTGGCTTGGGCAGACAGAAATTACTTAACCCGCCAGCAAGTTACTTTATCTCTCCTACACTTACCTGTGAAATGGGTGTATGAATAGCCGCCAGCAGGGATGTTGTGAGGACTGACGACAGTCTACTTTGAGGGAGCCGCACAGTGCTTAGCACAGAGAGGTATGTCAAGTCTGACCAAGCGATGGGGAGAGAACCCACAGTCCCACTCAGTGAGATGCCACAGCGGCACTCCTTTAGACAAAAGATGACCTCAAGTGCCCTAGAAGCACTAAGGGGATCAGCCAGCAGGAGAGTTGGAGAGATAGGGAGTGTCTGGTGTCTATGGGAGATCTCCAACATGATTGCCCTAGGCCAGGAATGGACAAGTGCCCACTTGAAGGCTGGTGCCCTTGGAACAAAACATGAGCCTCTTCTTAGAAGTAGGTTGATGGAAAGGAAAAAAACAAAATGGCTGGAAAAGTTCAACAGGTTCATTGAGCTCCAGATGCTAACCAACCTGCTTTCTGGGGTAGCGCTTCCCATTGTTGCCAGAGACCAGTCGGTAAGAGACAACCTCAGCTTGGCCTGTGAGACAGATCACCTGGGCCCAAGCCCTGCAGCAATTACTGTGCTATGAAAGGTGGAGCTGGAGTCTAATAAGTGAGAACAAAGAGCCAACCACCCTGGAACACTTAGCAGACCTCTGGGTCATTATCTGGCTCAGTTTCAGTGTTCTCAAATTCTGTGTGCTCCCGAGAAGAACGGGGATCCACAGATTGGTCCTCTGGGCAGCCCTTATTATCCTCAGGCCCCTTCAAAATAAGAACACAAGTAAAAGTAAAACCCATATACCAGCTGCTACTACCTCAGCACTGACAGCATACTGGGTGCTACCTTTGCAAGAGGGAACCATTTAGAAAGGGCTCAGATATAGGAAAGTGATATCCAGTACCGGCCAGAGAATAGCAAGGTTCTTTCTGGCACTCAAACAAGCTCTTTAGGAGAGAAGGGCTGTGCATACGTAGACCCTTGGGTTTAAGAAGGAAACTCATCATCTAATCAGAAATAAAACAAGAATCCTCAAGAGCTCAAGGCTCACTGCAACATCTGTCAGTCTAGAATGGATTAATAAAATTACAAGGGAGGGTAAAAATCTTATCTCAGAGGAATTACAGACACAAGTCCATATGCTACAACAGGACAGGACAGTCAGTGGTCAATATTTGGCCAGTGTTCTCTGTTTCCTCCACTGTAAGACCAGGCTTCCTAAACACATGACAGAGGGCATATCCCAGGCCCATCACCCTTATTAGAAAGCCAGGGCATAAGGAATGAGCATCTTTCTGCTATAATACTTAATCCATTTTGTGATGTGATCATGGGAACTTAGGGGAAGATCCTGCTGGAAGGAGGGCTCGTGAGAGGAGAGGGGCAGGAGTACACGAATGAAGCTGAGAAGGTAAGGCCTGCTAGGGAGATGCTTAGTAACCAAGTCTGTCACATGCAGAGTTCCTCTAGGCAAGAAGTGGGAGTTGAGACAGAAAGCATCAGTTAGAACTGAAGTGGAAACAAGGGTTTGCTTGGGAAGTGTCTCCCAGGTCCCCACTAGGAGTGTGCACAGCACACGTGCATTTCACTCAACAGTCATGAGCCCCCTCAGCAGCTTGTTCCTCGTGTTTGAACAGACTAAGTCACAGGCTAAATGAAGGCCTCATATGTGTCATTTCTTGGATTATATGACGGGTGGTCCCAGATCCATTTCTTCCATCATACCTTAACTGAGACATTATTTAAAGGCAACAACATATAAGTCAACTGTCTTTCAACTCTAGAATGGAACCCCAGGGTCCTGAACATGTTACGTAAACCTTTACCACTGAATTATGTCCCTAACCCTTGGCTTTGAAAGTCAGTGTATGTTAGACTTGAACTTCCTAAAAGCCCTGGATGGCCTTGAGCTGACAATCTTCCACCTCCAACTCTAGAGTGCTAGGCTCACAGGCGTGTACCACCATCTGGCTTCATTAAGGTATTTGAGGAGAAAAAGGCATTGACATGAGAAAACTTCAGTTATTTTGTTAAGGTTCTTGCATGACTACTGGAGTATTCTAGTTAGGAGAGATTGAGTATATCTGTAAAGAAATGATTGAGTTCATGTGAAGAAATGACTGAAGATGTGTCAAAAGCCAGGATCCTTCTCTTTATCAGCCATTATCATTTTAGCACTGTTTTCTAAGCTTTAAGGCAAACATCTGAGGATTTTTATGGAAGCATGCTTAAGAACAGCACTGAGTTCTTGCCTCTCTGCAGGTTGAGGCCTGGGGTTGCTAGTGGTTCTTGGGCCATAGGACAGAAATAACCCTAAACCCCTCAGGTTCCTTATGAAGTGATTGTTTTATGTGGCCCTATCTCCAGCTGGAATTACCATCTAACTCCTCTGTGCCTTCCTGACTCAGCGTCTTCAAAGTAATGAGGCAGACATTGATCTCTGACACCTTGAACTCCCCAGACAAAGACATCCACAGAAAGCCAACCAGAGAAGAAACTGCTTAGGGCTTGAAGGCAAGAGACATAGTGACCTCTGTAGGGTGGTCTAGGTCAGGGCCTCTGAAAGTAAATCTACAACTTTCCTGTCAGAAAGTGCCTCCATCGCATAAAGCCACTAGGCCACTCGCTTATGCCTACCAGCAGAGGTTGAGGGTGTGGTGGGTAATGTATACTCACTATGAAAGGTTTAAGAAAATGTCAGAAAGTATATTATAAAGGATATAATTGTAATTTGGAGGTTCAGAAATCTGTTTAACCAGAATCCATTTTTAAGGGGAAAGACTGGTACAGCCTTAACAGTCCTTAAAAGTCTAGGAGGAAATATGTATTCAGTAGCTTGCCAAGAAAACCATCAAGAACTCAAGTTTCCTTCAAGTTAAACCCCATCACTTAATAAAATAATAAGGTATCATTCACTGAACATCTAAACAAATTGCTAGGATGTTACCACAAACAGCTCAGGGAAAAGAACACTGTGGTGAGCTTCCCACAGAAGCAGCTACAGCAGAAATCCTCTAAACCCTACACACAGTATGGCTAAAACAGTCTATAAAAGAATCCCGAAGAACAACCTTTTGTTGGAAAAGCTTCACCCTCGGCAGACACAGCAGTAAAGCCAGCTACCCAGGGAGAGGCGCCGGAGCCAAGTCTCCTCTGATTTCAGGGCTGACACCTACTCCCCTTGCTCATGAGGATATGCCCACTGTAGTGCAGATGTCTTTGCCTCCTTGGTAGCTGCATGTGATACTTTGGCAACAGAGGCATAGAGAAGATACAGGAAAGCAGAATGCAGAACCAAATACAGCACAGCTGGGGAAAGCAGTTTGGTCCAGCTTATCCAACCGCCTTCCTTCCTTCCTTCCTTCCCTCCTCCCGCTCCCCCTGACTCTGAGACAGTATCTCAGTGTACACCTGGGGCAAGCTTGTAACCTGTGATCCAAGGCTTCTGTCTCCCAGCTGCTGGGATTACACACCCACTCCAACGCAGCCAGCCTCAGGTTCTCTGCAGCACATCTAACCTCAAGGTCTCTTCTTACCTTGTCCGAGGTAACCCAGAGGTGAGTAGTGACCCCCCTGAGCTTTGGTTCTGATCCTTGGCAAATCCTACATGAGATTAGCTTGGGAAAGTATTTGTGACAAGTGACAGAAGGCAGAAACCGCTGATATTTTCATCCACTTCTGGGGTGGAGAAAGGGGTGAAGGATCTTTGCTGATCTCTGGTAGTTGAGAGCAAGCAACATACAAAGCTTCAATACAATTACAGCTTTTTGAGAAAAATGTTCACAGTACCTTCAGAACAAACTCAGATGAATGTAATGAAACAAGAGGCTCACAGAGGAAGGTATCAGGAAAAACATAAGTGAGGTGACAAAGTAGGTCATTTCACGGTGACCAGGCAAGGTACAGGAACTGAATGATGATTTAAGTTGAAAAAAAAAAAAAAGTTCTCACTGAAGTCACATGAGCTTGCAGTTAACTTTTTTTTTTTTTTTTTGGAGGTAAATGATGGCTTTGTTAGAGCCCTGCTGTCAGGTGGTGGCAGAGGGACAGGAGCCCAAAGGGAAGGTCACCGATGAATTGGCTGAGGTAACAATTCTACTTTCTAAACCCATGAGTCTTGTATTTAAAAAGAAATATGCTGCTCATAGATGCATAGGCAGCTCGAAAGTGAAGTCATCTTCAGAGTAAGGTTATTACCGCAGGCCTCCAGGGTCCTGCTGAGGGAGGCCGGCAGCAACCCAGCAGGGCTAAGCCTCTTCAAGGTTTTAAATGAAAAACATCCACTTAACTTTTATAGGGGATTGTTCCCTAATAACACACGAGGAAGGCGGCTGGCTCTCTTGAGTTTTCCAGCAGGGTTGTCTCTATGTTGACTAAGGAACAAGGGTACAACTGCCATTTTAACTAGGGTCCCAGTGGGCCAAACAGAGAAGAAAGCCTAAAGGATTTAGGTCTCTGGCAAATTAGCTGAAGGCTCTTTCTCTAACAGAGTTCCTTTTATATGTAAATTAGACAAGATTCCATCCAATGACCAAGCTAGGCTAGCAGAAGTAAAGGCAGGCTTGGTCTGAGCCTGTTTTCCCAGGGAAGCCAAGGAGAATTTATTACAAAAGATAACCCACTACTCCAAGGTTCCCTTCAGTGAAAAGGAGGAACAAAGTTAACCCAGGAACCAACGGAACATCAACAAGGAGGAGCCCTGGGGACCTGGGGACCTGAGTTCCACAGCTGGCATCTGATTGCAGGATTCCCTGGCAGCCTTGGGCTAGACTTTTGGTGGCTTATGACCTCTTTACTCTCTCTACCTTAGGAAACCCTGGTTCTGACAGTCTACTCACAAGGCCACATTCCTAACAGTGACTTTGAATATAGCAATTGCACAAGTGAACAGTAGTGAAAAACACAAACATGGCACAACCTGAATGGTATTACTAACAGACGCACATCGAGCCAGGTGCTGGAGTACATCTGTCACACGTACTTATTTAACCGTCCTGATGATGGTGAAGCAGAGGCTCACAGGATGTTTTGTAGAAGCAGCAGCTGAGGCTGAGACTCAGAGAAGTTACAAAGGTTGTAGATACAACATGGGATGGACCCCTAGAGTCAAAACCAAGAGGGAGAGGACAGAAGACAGTGAAGCTGGCCCCAAGAGCACTCTGGAGCACACAGGAAACCAGGCAGAAGCCAGTGACAGTGAGTCTAGCAGCTAGAGATCTCAGGGACAGGGACTTCAGCGCTGCTCCCATGCCACTGCCAAGGAATGAGGACAGAGAATGAGATAACCTTTTGAGCCCTTTTACCCCTGACACTCGGCACAAGGGACCCTGTTCCGTAAAGATCCAGGAACTGTTTAATTCCCAGGCTTAAAAATAAAAGTTCTTCATTTCTATTTTAAAAATTGCTTGTTCCCGTGGCCCCGGAATGCCTGCCTCTGGCCCCTCTGGAGCCCTGGGTTATGTGAAAGCTGCCGTGCCCAGCTGGCCCAGGGGCGGGGCTAAGCCTCCCTGGCTGGCTTGTGACATGCTCCTGACGTACTGTGTGGTCAAGGAGCTGGAACTGGGGGGGCTGAATAAGGGCCAAGCCTTGCACTTCAGCTTCCTGACCTGGCAGCCATTCAGAGAGACCCTGCTAAGTGCTATTTCCTAAATACACTCTCTTTTCATAACAATCTTACCACATTGCTTTCCTTTACAAGCGCTCTTAAAAAAGGGAACTGGACTCCTTCTGGTTAATCTACACAGACTACATTTGGAAACCATCAGAAACTGAACTCTAAACAAAACGTTATTAATGTGTTGTAATCTGCCCTCTATGTTGCAGATGAAAAGAAAATGTTTTATAGTTTTGGAGCATACGTTTTAATTGCCTTTTAAGAGTGCATATACTTTTAGTACTTCATGTTATAAAACTGTAGTATCTGTTTCTTGATAACTGTTGAGTGATCTCAGCTATTTTTATTAGTTGTCCCCCCGCCCCCATTTCTCATCCTTTGCTCCCTTTTTCTCCTAAACTGCCACCCATGGGAAGTTCCTTTAGATCAAGCTTAATATGAAGCTCACGTATTTGGGGTCTTCATTATAAATAGCTTCTTTACAGCCTCTGCCTCGCTATAAAACACGTGTGCCTGAAAACGAGTTCCATAAACAAAGATGGACTGGGTGGCTTTGTACAATAATCCAGCCTCACTGGGAACCCAGCAGTCTAGCCTTTCCCCCAGTTGTGATGGCTTTTTTATAGGGGCCAGATGACCTGTGGAGATCTGATGCTCCTGCTACTTTTCTCAACTGTGCAGTCCTGTCCCAGGAGACTAACACATCAGTCAACAACTCTGGAGGTTTCACAAGCAAAGTCTTGGATGCACCAGAATCCAGTCTTTTTCCAGCAGTGAATCCCAAATTCATTAGAACTGGGTCTAGTATCCACAAAATATCCGCCAGCCTGCCACTAGGCCGACGGATCCTTGGAAAGTCAGGTCACATGCCAGCGTCTGCGGGAGCCGAGAGTTTAGTTGTTTTGCCTTCCAAGTGGGCTTACAATACCTAGATCTAGCACTAGTGATCTGTGACTGGTGTATAGGAGATGACATGGCTGTTCTGGGCTAAGAGTTTGCTGGGGTAGGGCCAGGGTGTGGAGGCAGTGGTAGAATTGTTCTGTTGGGCTCCTCAGTCATCTCTAGCATGAAGAGTGCCTACGGCTCTGAAGCATCTTGGTCACAAAAGCCTTCGGTGATCAGCCAATATAGGACTCATTTTCAAAGGCCAGATTCACAGACTCCTTGAACCAGAAAGACATTCCTAGTGGTTATCCGGCCCACCTCACTTTCGGTTAGGGGGCAGAAGCTGCGGTCAGTAACTCTTGAAGAGCTCTGAGTGTTTCTTACTATCTAGAGCTCAGCTTAGAAGTCTGGCTTCCAGGTCTCCCCACCAGCTCTTGGCCCAACCCACGTGCTCATAGGAACTCCTCTCCTTGCTGGGAGTGCCCTGCAGTGGTCTTAAATGGGGGGCTGCTTTCTTTCTCTTTCTTGGTTGTACCATCTCCCTTCATCTTCTGATGTCTCTGGCACTCCCTCATGCTTTCTGATCCACTGGGCATTAGACACTGACACAGAAGAGAGATGAGCCTCTTCTCTCTTCGTATCTCACAAAAGCACTAGAATTTGCACTAGAATTTGCCCAACAGCTCAGCAGACCTGTTGGCTATATTCATTCATAAGGAGCGCTTGTTTATAGTTCTAGGTTTGAAATCACTAGAACTTGTATTTACTTATATTAGTTTTACTGTTGTGTTGAGGCAGAGTCTCATGCTACTAAGCTTGCCAAACTTAACCTGTACCCAAGGCTGCTTCTTCCCTCCTGCTGGGATTACATGCCTACAGCAAAACAATAGACTTGTGTTTTAAATTAGATGTTCATCTCTTCCTTTCTTTTAGTAACCCATTACTTTACATACACACTGAAGAAGACAAATGAATTAGAATTACATTCAGCCAAGAAGACACATCTTTCTCCAGGCTATGAGCTCTCCACAAAGCTTCTCCCACCAACCCAAGGAAAGTAGAAGCCCATTTCATAACCTTCTTCCCTTCTATAGTGGCTGCTGCTGCTCATATGAATTACCTTGATGGGGGGGGGGGGGCTTTTCAAACTTTCCTCATTTAATTTCAGTTGAGAATCTTTGTGGCAGTGATATCTGAATGCCTTGGGTCATACCAAAAGAAAGCTTCAAGAACTTCAAGTGTGGTTGTGTGTGTATATGTGTGTGTGTGTGTGTATGTGTGTGTATATGTGTGTGTGTGTGTACACACATACACATACAGAGTTTTGCATCTATCAGCTAGATATAGAAAGGACTTTTTCTTTTGGACACATAACAAGTTAGTTATAAAAACACTGGGAGCTGGGTATGGTAGATCCCAGTTCTAGGGAGGTGGAGGTGAAAGGAATTTTATGAATTCAAGGCCAGCCTGGGCTACATAGAGAGGCTTTATCTCAAAAACCCTAAAACCAAAACATCAGGCAGAGAGAACTGCTACCTAGAGACTCTTGGCCATAACACACCATCATTTTATAAAGTCTTGAAAAGAATTATCTTCTGAAACTCCTGAAATAATAGAGGGTTTGGGTGAGGGCTTCCCCTTACATCAGTAAGGGGAGACTGCTTCCATTCCATAACTTTTGGATTAATGGGGCTTCTGAGAGAGACTCAACAATTCTGTTGGAACTCTGCTAACATCTCTGCTTGAGACTTCAGCAATACTGTTTTGGGGTGTGTGTTTCATGACCTTTTGTGCTAGCAAATAAGCCCTTGGAGGATTAAAATTAACGTTTCTCATCCCTATTTAAGAAGAGCTCGGCCTGGGAACAGAATCCCGTGGGGGAGGGCAGGCCTGAGTCAGTCGGATACCAGTGCGGCAGGGACGCAGCCACTGCTTTCAGGGCTGTATTTTTAAAATACAATTTTACAGGAGTAGTAGAAAAAAAGAAGAAAATATTAATCTAAAAAGGGTCATGGAAGAATGAAACTTTGCGTGTCTAGTGCTCGTATGTATACGTTCTCTGAGGAGGCCACTGCTGGAGCTTGAACACAGACAGGGGGCTCCTCCGTGCTGAGCTGTGTCCCCAGCCCTCACGAAAACATTTGGAAAAGCAAATGTTCTACTTGAAACTTCTTGACCTACGCATCTAAAGTAGCCACTCAATATATCCTATGCCCCTTGTTCAGACCACACAGAGTATTCAATGAAGTTCTGGTGTCCGGTGCGGTGAGAAGCCTTATTACTAGGCTATCAGGATTGGTCGTCTGCCTGCCAGAAAGCTGGCCAGATCAATTCCCACAGTGACATGCTCTGGAACTGAGTGTCACTAACACTTCCTGTCTGCTGAGGAACCACAGACCAGGCACATTCTCACATGGCCTCTGCCCTCTGATCTTATATCTGACCCTTCCTCCCAAGGCCCGAGGCGCTGTGGGAATTTATGCCATCCTTATACCCTCAGCTGCTAGTATCTTGCTTTCTGAAAAGTTCCTGGGAAACAGCGCAATTATTGAGGGTTCTCTCTCTCCTCCTCCACCGTCTCCCCCAACTCCTCTGCTAGGTAGGGGCTTACTAAATAGCTCCCACTGTCCTGGAGCTTGCTCTGTAGCCTAGGTTGGCCCAGAACATCCATCTCAAGGTCTTCCTGGGATCTGGATATGGCTGGACCTTTCTGCCTTCCTCCTACAGTTGTAAAGCATCAGCTACAACTCAGAGTCATCCCTTTATCCAGGGTCAAGGGACTCAAAATAAGCATGTCAGAGCAGAAGCAGACCTTTGAATTGCCAGTGTCAAAAGGACCCCCAGAGATCCCACTTAACAAAGACACTGTCTTAGACTATATCATTTCCTCCACAGGCAAGATTTAAGAAGTGCCCAGAGAAGCAGAGAGGTCTCCAAAAGAAGCTAATTCAAGAGAGATTTCCAAGCCCACATTTAAACCAGACAAGATGTGGAACTCAGGGAAGTGTCCTAACAAAACAGCCCAACAAGGCGCCCTTGCTCCCTTTGTCAACCCGCAGAAGGGAGAGCAAAGTGCCAACTCAACAGCCTTTCAGAGCAGCCAGTCACAACCACAAGTGCAGTTCCTCTTCCAGTACATGGGTGGGTAGGGAAGCAAACCCACCACAGCCCCAGTAGACAAGCCCTGAAACCTGCCAATCGAGATGCACATGCCCTAGGGCTTGGGCCTGTGGGCAGCCCAGACAGATCCAATGGTGCTGCACAAAGTGGCTGTGATCTCCAGCCATCCTCAGGTAGAATATGCTGCCCTGTATTTGCAAAACTGCTCAATAAAATTTTACTGCCAAGGCGAAAGGAGAAACATCTGCTCTGCTCAGGAGCAGCTGTGGTCAGCAATAAGGCAGCTGGTCTAGGGCCAAGGCCACCGCTCCCCCCCCCCCAGGTGGTATTGTGGTCACCAGTAATTAGTTTGGAGAATTTCATGGAGTCAAGGATAACTAAATGGACAAGGAAGATTTTATTTCATCTTCTAGCTTCAGTCCCTAAAGAAGAAGATGGTGACAAGAAATCGGAAGCCCACTGCAGTCTGTACTCTTCATGGATGAAGTTCTCATGCTAAATTCAAGTATTTACATGGTACATGTCTGGCAAAGGAAGCCTTCCTGCAATCGTTCCTGACAGGACAGCGCCTATAGACAGCATCAGTTTATAAGGGCTTCCTTTCTGATATATGATATAGAATACTGTAAAGAAATTATGAAAATTATATTGAGCAAATCAAGAAGTGGTTCAAGTTTTTGAAAACCTCAATTTAAAGTTTATATGTTTTCAAAGTTGAATAATTTTACACTGGGGTGGGAACTGAAGTATAAATAAGCATTTGCTTAGGCACTGGGTTGTGATGATTTTTCATGGAATGAGACTGTCAGGCAGTAGCAGTTAAATTAATATATACTGTACTTAAAAAATTAAACACTTGAGAAATAACCTTTTTAGCCACTGGAAAATGGCAAAGTCTAAGACATTTCAATCAAGTTAATTTGGGTATCAGAGAAATGCATTTTCCCACCAGAAACTATATGAAGAAACAAATTAAACAAAATGGCCCTCCGGATGCTGGGGTAACCCTGGGCAAGGAGCAGTGCCATTGCTTGTCAATTAGGTTATTATACACACACATTCCCTCATTTTAAATCACGTCAAAGCTGAACAGTTGATGGTATATCAAAATGAAGCATGACTTGCAATTTAAATGATTTTTTTGTTGTTGTTGTTTCTTTGTTTTAACTTTCTTTTTACTCTTGGACAAAGGGTCCTGCTGTGTTTCTCAGCTAATTTCTCAGCCTAATTTCTTAGCTCCAAAGAGCCTCCTGCCTCAGGCCCCTGCACAGCAGCTGAGACTACAGGCTTGAACCCACTGTAGTAGGCTCAGAATTTCTCTTTAACAAGCACTAACCTGGAGCAACTGGTCTAATTCAGCTACGTGTTCTGGGATCTTTCCCTAGCTCACCCTGGCATGCTAAAGTTCCTAGAACAAATTAGAGCAGTCTTGGAAGTAGAAGAAGAGGGCAAGAGACTACTTTAACCAGCTCTGACGTTACCTTAAAGACACCAGCATTGAGACAGATCAGTTTTTCTGGCCACACCAGCTGCAGGGCTCAGTCCCAAACTTTTTTACATGTCAAGGTCTAGCCTTGGACTGGGTCCCCAACAAATATGCAACAGACCCTGAGAGCTGCTCACGAGCCCCACTAAACTGCAGAAGGCAGGGCTGGTGAGATGGCTCAGCGGGTAAGAGCACCCGACTGCTCTTCCAAAGGTGATAAGTTCAAATCCCAGCATCCACATGGTGGCTCACAACCATCCATAACGAGATCTGGCGCCCTCTTCTGGAGTGTCTGAAGACAGCTACAGTGTACTTAAATATAATAAATAAAATAAATCTTTAAAAAAAAAAATTTAAAAAAAAAAACTGCAGAAGGCAGGGAAGGCCGGAAGGCTGTCCTTTTGCTTTTGTTTTCAACCTTGAGACAAAGAAACAACAGAGGTAACTTTAGGATTCCCTTAGGAACTGAGCTTTTTTGTTAAATTATTTATTTATATGAGTACACTGTCACTGACACATCAGAAAAGGGCATCAAATACCATTACAGATGGTTTTGAGCCACTGTGTAGTTGCTGGGAATTGAACTCAGAACCTCTGGAAGAGTAGTCAGTGCTCTTAACCACTGAGCCATTTCTCCAGCCACGGAGCTGAGATTTTTAAGGGCTAGGTGAAAGCCCTCAATCTAAAACCACTGAACGTGGTGGGCAGGCATAGAAGACCCCAATGACTTCAGTTTGGGCACATAAAATTTTCTACTAAAGAGAAAATTCCACTGACACCAGAGGGTTTGGGGGCAACTTTTAAAAATAAGCAATGTTATATAGATCAATAATATTTGATTAAATACTTCCTTGTAGTCTATCAGGCTCCACTAAGAAAGATGAATAGCAAATGAGAAACCCCACCAAATGGGAAGTAGATCTAACATCCTGTTGCCTCTTGTATGTCCTATTGCCTGTTCAAAATGGAGTCTCATAAAGTCAGGTTACCTTGAAATTATTACATTGAAATGTTGGAATTTACAACCATGAGCCACCAAATCTAACTTAATATCTTTTTCTCCTACATGCTCACTTGGTAAGAGCGCTTGTTGCTCTTGCAGAGGACGAGCACCCACATGGTGGCTTGCAACTGTCTGTAACTCCAATTCCTGGGGATCTGACACCCTCTTCTGGAATGCTCAGGCACTGCATTCATATAACAAATCCATGCACTCAGGTGTTTTTTAAGGAAGAATAAGTGAAGGATATAAGAATGAGGCAATTGTCCCTACTGTTCTTGGATGATGTAATTTTTTAAATTTTTTTTATTTTTTATTTTGGTTTTTTGAGACAGGGTTTCTCTGTATAGCCCTAGCTGTCCTGGAACTCACTCTGTAGACCAGGCTGGCCTCAAACTCAGAAATCTGCCTGCCTCTGCCTCCTTTGATAACTCCTAGTCACTCTGTCTCCAGGCTCATCTTATTCATACCATCTTTTGAGACTGACTGGGTTTCACTATTCCTTTTCATCTTAATCCACTAAAAATCCATTTCTTTGTCTTTTAGTTAATGCCTTTTTAAAGACTGGCAAAAGCCGGGTGTGGTGGCGCACGCCTTTAATCTCAGCACTCGTGAGGCAGAGGCAGGCGGATTTCTGAGTTCAAGGCCAGCCTGGTGTACAGGGTGAGTTCCAGGACAGCCAGGGCTACACAGAGAAACCCTGTCTCGAAAAAAAAACAAATAAATAAATAAATAAATAAATAAAGATTGGCAAAGTCAATCTAAAGTTAGAGCATGTGCTTGTTAATAATGATATTAAACAATAATGGCAAAGGAATTTTAAGTAGCTTCAACTTCCTATTTGTCTTATATTTTTCCTATAATAAATGTAGCTTGGGAGAAAAAGTGGCTTTTAGATGCTCTGGGTTTAAAGTTCCTATGTAACTGAGGCTGGCCTGGAGCTCCTTACCCTCTGCCTCCAACTCTCAGGGCTGGGACTGCAGGCAAGTACCATGTGTCGCCGTGACCAGGGCATGAGATGCTGGGGCTTAAAACCAAGAATTACTGCACAGTGAGCAGCGTTCCACCAACCGAAGCACATTCTCATCCTGACATACTCTTTCTTGGGGGATGAAGCAAACAGTGACCGACATCTCCTAGCTCCCCACACAGTGAACAATTACTCCTTTCCATTTCTGACGTTTCAATCAATGGATGAATCTGCTCAGGTAAAGGAAAACCCTGAAGGTCCCGACAATGGTGCTCACTCTAGTCAGAAAGTATCTGTGGTTTGGTTCTTGCTGGGGTGCTGGAATGGTTTTTGTTTTTGTTTTTGTTTGTTTGTTTTGTTTTTTGTTTTTCGAGACAGGATTTCTCTGTATAGCCCTGGCTGTCCTGGAACTCACTCTGTAGACCACGCCGGCCTCGAACTCAGAAATCCACCTGCCTCTGCCTCCCAAATGCTGGGATTAAAGGCGTGCGCCACCACTGCCCGGCTCTGTGCTGGAATTTTATGTCAAGTTGTCACTAGCTGTAGTCACTTTAGAGGAGGGAATCTCAATTGAGAAAATAACTCTATACAATGGTGCTGCAGGCAGGCAAGCCTGTGGGGCAATTTCTTAATTAGTGATTGATTGGGGAGGGCCCAGCCCATTGTGGATGGTGCCTTCCCTTTGCTGGTGGTCCTGGGTTCTATAAGAAAGCAGACGGAGCAAGCCATGGGAGCAAGCCAGTAAGCAGCGCTCCTCCATGGCTACTGCATCAGCTCCTGCCTCCAGGTACCTGCCCTCTCTTCCTTCAGTGATAGTCTACAATGAGGAAGTATAAGCCAAATGACTTTCCTCGAGTTGCTCCTGGTCACGTGTTTTGTCACAGCAATAGTAACCCTAAGAAGACATTGTTTGTGTTACTGAAAATGGAACGTAGCACCTTACTCATGCTAAGTATACAAACTGTGCCCTGAGCTGCATCTTGAGAGTCTGCAATTTCTTGAGATGGAACTCTGTAGGAAGTCCAAGTCTGTGTGACAAACTGAACAGACATCCGAATTCAGGACTCAGAATTTGCATCTGGGTTTCTACTCCTAGAAGAGTTTCATTGAAAATCATTTCTTGTCTACTGTGAAGTTTAGGGAGAGCCTGCAACAAATAACCTGGGGTTAAAGATACAAGATTATACATTAATTTCTCAGTAAGAATGAAATTGGGGCAGGCTTGGTGGTACACGCCTTTAATCCTAGCACTAGGGAGGCAGTGGTAGGCCAGCCTGGTCTACATGGTGAGTTTCTAGCTCAAAGAGAAATCAGGAATCTCACTACGTATCATGCCCTCCCCCTCCCTCACCCCCACCCAAAGCCTGCCTCTAGTAGAGAGCCTGAAAAGGTGAAAGCCATAAAAGGAAACCGAAAGAGGCAGTGGCGCTGGCCTTGGCAATGGCTCTGGGATGTGCGTGCAGCAGAAGGGGCAACAGAAGCAGGAGCCACGACGAAGAAGGCCCAGCGAAGCCTCAGTGTTTCAGAGTGCAGCTGCTGCAACAGTAGCTTGCTTGGGACATGCTCTTAACACATTTACACACTTGTAGGTGTGTGGCACCACATTTAGCTTGTCTGATTCTGTAATTCTACAAGCTGAAGGCTAAAGTGGGAGGATGGTGAGCCAGCCTGGACTACATAGTAAAGCCCAGCATAAAAAAGAAAAAATGGCCAATAAGTGTTGGGATGGGATCCAAGGATGGATTCACGTGAGGTCAAGTCTTAGTGCTTGTGAGAAGGCTACAAGAAAACAAGACAAGTCTTGTGACCTCAGTTTCTTCAAATGACAGAACTGATCTTGTACTGTGTTTCTGTGCTCCTCCCTGGTGTCTTGGAGAAGACTGAGTTTCCGGCAGCTGGTACTCATGTCCTTGTGACTCCAGACAGCTTAAACTCATGAGCTCTACTCAGCTGGCCTGTCATAATCCTCTGGGTATAAATTGTCTGATGTTCTGAATACGGGTGGCTATTGAAGGAGACTTCAGTTGTTTTTAGCACCCCCATCTCCTAGGTTCATGCAGTAAATGAATATTAAAATGTGCTCAGTATCTCTAACCAAGGAAACCCAAAGCCAAAGCATGCGTGCTGCCTCTTATCTGTTATGGCTATTACAAAAAACATAAAAGTAACAAATATTGACATGTGTGCATGGAAAAGGCACTCAGTGTAGACTGTGAGTGGACTGTGAACAGGTCTGTCACAGAGGCTGCCAGCAGAAGGTGTAGCCCAGATTAAGTGTCTTCCTACCTCAAAGATCCAGATTAGAAGTTGGTCTTTCTACTTTAAATGATTTAATTAAGGAAAAAAAAAATCTCTGGGACTGGAGCACTGGCTGTTCTTCCAGAGGATCTGGGCCCAATCCCCAGTACCTACCTGACAGCTCACACCTGTCTATTACTCCAGTTCCAGGGCTTCTAGCACCCTAACAGACACACATGAAGGCAAAACACCAGTGAACATAAAAGAAAAATAAGTTATATACTAAAAAAAAAATTTCCTCACAGGTGTGCCTAGCTATTTGGGTTTTAGTTAATTCCAGATTGTAATCAGGTTGACGAACAAAATAGCCGTCACAGGCCCCTAATATAGTTCTGCCATTCTGTACTGGAACAGCATTCTCAGCACTGATGATTTAAAATTAAAATACTGATGAACTCTGAAAAGTGTTGCATATGCCTGACATTCTCTAGTGTCACATACTCAGGCAAGACTTAATTATTTTATAAAAATTAAAAAGCACACACACACACACACACACACACACACACACACAAACGCACATTGATGGAATTCATATGGAAATTTGATTAAAAATTTTTTGAGATACAGTTTCCTGTATTCCAGGCTGGCCTCAATCAACCCTGAACTTCTGATCCTCCTGTGCAGACTTACAGGTGTGCACCAGGCTTTATGTGGCACTCACAACCAAATCCAGGGCTATGCATACAAAGCAAACACTCTAGCAACTGGGCTACTACCCTCAGGTTTCTTTCATCTTTAATAAATTATAAAATTTATGCATACCAAAGAAGCATTGGGTGTATATTTACTGCTAAACTCATTAAGGTATATACATTAAAAATGTACATCTTGCCAGGTACAGCAGAGCACGCCTTTCATCCAAGCACTCAGGAGGCAGAGGGACACAGACCTCTGTGAGTTCCAGGCCAGCCTGTTTCACACAGCAAGTTCTAGTCCAGGCGGAGCTATGTAGTGAGACCCTGCTTAAAAGATGCCTCTCAAATCCCCCCACAAACCCCCCAAAATTAATAAAACAATCCTGTCTCTACAAAGCAGTGGAGATTTTTCAAAAACTGTTTGGTCTACAGATTGTCTTCAGAAGATATTATTTGTGACCTTTCCGCTGTGATAAAAGTCCATGCCCAAAAGCCACTTAAGAAGAAGAGAGTTGTGCTCGCTTCGGCGGCACATATACTAAAATAAAGGAGGAGGAGGAGGAGGAGGAGGAGGAGGAGGAGAGTTTATTTATTTTGGCTTATGGGACAAGTTCATCATGGTGGGGAGGCATGGCAGCAAGGGGCAGACATAACGGCAGGAGAGGGAAACTGAGAGACCACATGCTTAGCCACGAGCAAGAAGCGCAGAGTGTTCTGGAAGAGCAATGGACTTTAAAGTCTCCAAGGCCACCTACAGTGATGTATGTCTCTCCCAATGGCATCACTAACTAGGGACTAAGTGCTCAAATACTGAAGCCTACGGGGACATTCTCACTCAAAGTAACATAGAAGAAACTGAGGCTACCCAAAGACAGCGGGAAAAGCACAAGGACAGATCTTTTTCTTTTGTTGTTGTTGGTTTTTTTTTTTTTTTTTTTTTTTTTGGTTTTTTTCAAGACAGGGTTTTTCTGTGTAGCCCTGGCTGTCCTGGAACTCACTTTGTAGACCAGGCTGTAGATCCGCCTGCCTCTGCCTCCCAAGTGTTGGGATTAAAGGCATGCGCCACTGCCGCCCGGCTATAAGTACAGATCTTAAACTGCTTGTCTATTTTTAAATTATTATTGTTGTTGTTTTCTAAGGCAGGGTTTCTCTGTGTAACCCTGGCCTTCCTGAAACTCACAGAGATCCATCCACCTGCTTCTGCCTCCCAAGTGCAGAGAGTAAAAGGTATGTGCCACCACTGCCTGACAAGGTTTAGTGACTATTACATTTCATCCACTATGAAACAGTTGGCAGAGCTGGAGAGATGGCTCAGTGGTTAAGAGCACTGACTGCTCTTCTGGGGTATTTGAAGACGGCTACAGTGTACTTACATCAAATAAATAAATAAATAAATAAATAAATAAATAAATAAATAAATGTTTAAAAAAAGAACAAAAACAAACAAACAGTTGGCTGTGGCTGATGGCTACCATTTAAATTGTAGCAGGAAACAACAAGCAGACAGGTTGGTCCTGGGCTCCTGACTTCTTACCTCAACCTCCCTGTCCAATCAAAGCCCATACATCTTCCTTCTCCTCCTCCGTTTTTTTTTTCTTTCTATCCTAAGCCTCTTGCTTTAGTCTCCTGAGTGCTGAGGTGGCAGATGTGACACACCACCTGGCACGACAGAGCTTAAATGTGTTCCTTTCCGTGTCATGGTGTAGTGAAAAGCCTATGGATCTGATCTCTAGAACCCAGCTTCAAAGTCTGTCCCTACTATGCATCCTTTACAGGCTCACCCTTCTTATCTACGGAACAAAAACATTAATCTACATGACAGGATTACTGTGAAAATAAGAAACTACACAGTGAGGGGCGGGGCCTGGTGTGTGTGTGTGTGTGTGTGTGTGTACCTGTGTGTGTGCATTTGTCTCTCATGATGTTCATTGCTTTGGTGGCATTCTCGGAGGTCCCAGAAACCCAGAAGGTATTCTTACCTCCCCCCAAATTATCAGAAGAATGTGATCTTCACACTTAACCCCAAGTGAAACACACTTTCCAAAAAATATTTAAGATGCAAGGAAAGGCTTTTAGGGCTGTGAACTTTCAACACAGGAATGATGGTGCCCACACCGAGTGTTCTTAAAGAAGCATATTCACATTTAAAAGGTCAAGTTGTAAAGCCATTTGATTAAAATAGTAATACAAGAGTAAACATTAACCACAACTTCTCTTTGGTCTTTACTATTCCAAGTGTATCACCCCGAGAGTAAGTTGCACCTTAAGACATTTTAGGATTATCTTGATTAAAATCTTTGAGTTCTTAGTTTTAAGTAGGAAAAAGCTAATCTCTGAAAGCCAAGTTTAATACTTTTAGCATGATGGAGATCTTAACAGTTGCGTGTTATCCTCTGTTACTCCTGAGTGACGTGCTGAAACATGATCACCAGAGGGAATGAAGTCCTTTCTGTGTTAATCTTCAAGTCACTGATAACAGAGAGATGATTAACATCAGACAGGGAAAGTAACTCATCCTTAGACCACCACACTCATCACCACTGCAGGACACAGAAAGCTGCTCCCTGCCCTTTTAATAGCTTCTCCTCTAGGGTAAATGGGTATCTTCCACAGGACTACCATTGAAACTCCACATGCAGGGAGCTGTCCTCTCAGCTAATCAAAGATGGTGGTGCCGATTAACCACATCTATCAATTCTATGGTGGCTTGCACCTTCACATTTCAAAACTGAGCAGACAAAATTAGCTTGTAAGAACTGTATCCCCATGAAGAACTGTATCCCCACCATGTCTATTGCTCAGAGGAGAAGCTGACTTGGAGGTGTACTAGTTTGCTTCAATTGTGAAAAAAAAAAATACAACAACAACAAAAAAACCTACCTATAAAAATTTAAAGTCTTAGGTTTCCAAGCATTTGGATTTCTTATTTGTGTGTCTGGACTCTGCAATATCCATTTTGATTTTGCTATTTCTAGCCCATAAAGCCGTCACGGGAGCTTGGCCTCGGCGCCCTGAGAGGAAATCTGGCTTCCACCTCTGGGACACACGTCTCAGTACTTAAGTCTCTCTGACCCTGCCAATCACTCCTCCCAGAAGCCACAGCCTGGCTTACAATAACAGAGTATATCAAAGAAGACAGGAAAGAAAACAAGACAGTGGCAAGGTCAACAGAGGACAAAAACATGGTGCTGATACCCCATGGAAACTGGGAAGCAGAGAACCATACACTAACGGCATCAGATGTATTTCCCAGAAAAGGCAAAGCCGTAAAGACCTATACCTCACCAAAGGCAGCTCTTGCTGCTTTAAAAGCTTTGTGGGAAGTAACTATAAGACCGGACTGTGACAGAGTAGGTCAAATGGCAGTACCATTTGCAGAGTTTCATTGCAGCCCACAAGTTTAAACCAGTGCAGGGTGGCAATTGTCTCACCCATGTCCTCTCCAGTGTGGCAGTCACCCGTGCACAGAAATCCTCTCACAATTGCCATTCTACACGGAGACCTCTCCATGAAAGCACACCTAGTCCATGCTACACTTTGATCATAAAGCCAGCAAGATAAAGGGGGAGAGCCTGGTGCTGAGAAGTTGAGATCTTAAGTTATCTAGGTTTAAAACACCATTCCTGCTGCATGGACTTGGGAAAGTCACCAGGATTCTTTGAGTCTCTCAGATAGTTATTTTGAGAATTTAATGTCCTGGCATATGGTACAGTCCCAATATGTGCTAGTTTATTAAAGACAGCAACTTCAAAAAAGAAGGGGAACTGTGGATGGTCGTATCCTCTTTTACTGGAGGCAGCTTTCTTCTGACCCCCTGACCTTGATGCAGGCTCTCAGCTACTCTCTCGAGCTGCCATCTGTATTTCCTGCCTCAGTTCCTTTGCCCTTATCTGGCCCACCTTGAAGGTTGTCCATACATAGTGACTAAATCACTCCAGAGATGCGCATCTTCACTGACACATCACTAAATCACTAAAGCAACTTGTGTTTAATGGAAGGTCTCATTATGCCACTCTCACTGGCCTAGAAGTTGCTATGCACACCAAGTTGGCTTTGAACTCAGATACCTTCCTGCCTCTGTCTCCCAAGGGCTAAGATTAAAGAAGTGAACCACCACTGCCCAGTTTTTGTAAGCTTTATACAGTTGGTTATTATATGCCATCTATTGTGACCATTTACATAAAATAAGAGTATCCAGTATGGGGCTTTCTCAATCATAGCACTTAATAAAATCAGTTAAGCTGGGCGTGGTGGCACATGCCTTTAATCCCAGCACTCGGGAGGCAGAGGCAGGTGGATTTCTGAGTTTAAGGCCAGCCTGGTCTATAGAGTGAGTTCCAGGACAGCCAGGGCTATACAGAGAAACTCTGTCTTAAAAAACCAATAAATAAGTAAGTATGTAAATAAATAAATAAATAAATAAATAAAACAGCTATTCTCCCTCTAGTATAAGCTCTAAGGAAAAGAACCTCTTGCTCTCGCCCTCCCTCCCACCTTCTCACAGAGCAGCAGCAAAATGTGGCTGGTCACCACCTCAGGCACCGCAGGATACAGAAGTTGCTAGCACTCCAAACTCTGATAGTTGGCACACTGCTCTTTGCACCCAAGGAGTTAAATGGAGTCCTGGGGAGATAGAACTCTCTGGTTTTATTGTTTAGTGAGGCTGCCTGACAAATGAAGATCCAGCTGCAACTGGAACATTCCAAGCTCACAAGGCGCCAAGTTTTACTAACTATAATTTAACTGGTCCAACTGCTGCAGTCCAAATTCTTGTTTGGATAATCAGCCTTTGTTTGAATACGCTCACAAACAGCACAGGCTAGCATTAGCCTCTGAGTATGTCATGTGAGCTGATTACCAGCTCGCAGTAGCAGAAGCTCGTACACAGAGGAGGACTGTTTTCCTGGTATTACTGTTAGCTAACATATAATCAGTACCCCTGCCTAGTCTGCATCTCTCTTCCTTAGTCTTCCCCAACCAACCAACCAACCAACCTCTCCCCCGCCTCACCCCACACCCGCCTCTCCCCACACCCCTCTCTCTTCAAAAGTCTTCCAAGTTCAAACAAAGTTGAAGGGTGAAAAGGTCAGGAAAGTTTCGTGGCTGTGGCTGCTTAGAGAGAGGTAGGCTGAGCCAGGGTCTCGCACTCAACATCCACTAAAAGCTCAAGACTCTCATATTTCACTGTATTCCGCAGCGCACGGGCGCCTTGACACAATCTGTTTGGAATGAAATTAAGCCCTTGTTAATAAATTTTAACATAATAGAATAACTCCACCTGCCAAACCATCACATCCGTGCACGAGCAACTCAAGTGGCTAACTCATTTGTCAAAAACACCAAATTCTCAAACTTGTCCATTTCAGACAAAAGATACTCATTTGGGACCAGCTCAGTCTGTCTGTCTGCAAGCCACTGGCTATAAATACCTGAGAAAGACTGTGGAAACCCCACACCTATTCTGTCTTCCAGCCTTTACCCGGCCAGTCATAGAGTCTGGAAGAATCAACACATCTGATGTGCCTGGGACAGAGCGGGGCTGACTTAGAAAACAGTATTCCTTTTTGGTGGAAGTTTTGAGTCAGATGTGTGGTTCTCACAATCAGTGTAAAAGCTGTTGGCTGGTCAACACCACAGCTCACGGTGAGCCGGAGGCATCAGTCGCAGGAACGTGGTTGATAACAGTGACACAATCCAGGAAACTGTGAGTGAGACTGTCAGGCAGTCTGGACGTGGAGGTGCCCGTCCCTCCCAGCAGCCACTGTGAGGGCAGCCACAGGGCACCCCAGGGAAGGACAGCCCTTTCCTCTGTAGGGAAGCTTGTGATTTATTCAGCAGTTTACAAGAGTCTGCAAGGTCTTTATTAAGAAGATGGGTAGGAATCAGAACATGTCAGCCTGCTCACCGCCAGAGAGGGGCACGTGTGGTAGCAAGGCCATCCCTTCTAGGTCCAAAGTCCAAAGCTTTCCTTGGGCTTTGGACACAGGGCCTTGGAAAACAACGGAGGAAGCTGGGAACTAGGACGTGGGCAGCAAATTCCAGAGTATCTGTCTTCTCTCTCTTCACAGAGAAGAGGGTTTCTGCTGTAAATCTGTGATTTCCACATGCTTAGACCCATGCTAGTCCTTTGTGTTGATGAATTACAGTGATTACTACCTTAAGTCACACAGTACAGCTCAAGATATCTCTCCCTCTCCCTGATGTGAGTAGAGAACAAAAAGAAAAAATATAACTAAGACTCAGTTCACATTAATCAGAATTATGGAATGGCACAGCTGGAAGAAAGCTCACCTAAACTCAGCAGAGCTAGAGAGGGATTCTCCCAGCACCTGCGTTAACCAAAGCGGCTTCTCTCCCGTCTGTTTGGGATCCTGCAGAAAATCTTATCAGAAAATAGCATCTGCTGTTCAGAGAGATAAAATGAGAGGCAGGTTCAAAAGTGAAAGAACTTGCCCATCTTTCATTTTTAAGTTACACAAAAACAAACCAAAAACTAGAGGGGCAGGGGAGAGAAAGGTTGCAGTTTGGCCAGAGTCCCTGGGTGAACTGGGGAGGGTTCCTAGAACCCATTCAGGCTTCAAATCTGGAGCAGGGGGCTTACCCCTTGTTTTGGTCCTCTCTTTACTCAACCTGGACAGGGAAGATACAGTTGAAATAGAAACATTCATAGGGATATTTAACTTGCACAGAAGGCCACACTAACATTCTATTTTAGAACTGGATGATGACCTATGAGGAGCTGAGCTGATGGGCTGGCTTCAGCTAGAAACTTGTTTCTGCAAAAGCCATTAGCCACACAAGGGTCTTGGAAACTCAGATTTTACTAGGAAATCTGTAAAAGCTTGGGGGTCAAAATTCTTCCCTGGGGCACAAAGGTGTGAAGCTTCTGAGAGAAGACTTGCCCCATCGGCTCTAATCTTCACTGCCCCACCTCAGCCCTCATTTCCACTGCTCCCTTAAATGTACAGCCAGATAATACAGAGGGGCAGGGGAAGCATTTTCTGAACCTTCTTAAGTAGTAATGAAGTTTATCACACTCCTACTCCGAATAGCCACTCCTTTAGTCTCCAGGGAGTGTCACTCATCCTTGCAAAGCAATGACTTCTTCTAGGCCTGAAACAAACACAGGGCTCCATCTGGAAACACAGTCAGACTGAAGCAAACTTCATGAAATCCCAACTGACACAGACAAAGTACTTTTACTAGCTCAAATCTTGCAGTAGTGATATGTTAAGCAGATACCTGATTCTCAAATAGCGATAAGGAAGATACTGTAATAAGGATAATAACCGTCCTTTCTGCAGGTGGCACCACAGGGGTTCAAAACATGCATAAAGCAGGAAGAGGAACACTTAACCCAGACTGAAGTAGGGCTTGAAGGAACTGTCCATCACTCTGGTCCCAGTCCCTTTTTCTTTTTCTTTTTCTTTTTCCTTTTCCTTTTCCTTTTCCTTTTCCGCCTCCGCCTCCACCTCCGCCTCTGCCTCTGCCTCCCTAGTGCTGGGATTAAAGGCGTGCGCCACCACGCCCGGCTTTTTTTTTTTTTTTTTTTTTTTTTGGCCAGCTCCCTTTTCGTAAGACAAAGTCTCACTAACCCAGGAGGGCCTCATTTACTGTGCAGCCAACCTGACTGTCCTGTTTCCACTTTCCAATTGCTGAAGTCATAGGTATGTGGCACCAGGTCTGGTTTATGTAGTGTTAGGGACTGAACCTAAGGCTTTGCACATGCTAGGCACCCATAGGTCTTTCTCCATTTAAGAAAACACTGGTCCTGGGTTGTCAGAAGTTAGGGGTGTATACCAGGGACTGTGAAAAATGTAATATTCGAAGGAGTTCCAAAACTAAAAGAAAAATAATCCCCAACTCTGTCAGATAATAATATTTAGGAAAGTGACCCTTATGTCGATGTGTCTCTAATTCTAAACCACTACCTTCAGTCCCCACAGTTATACAGGACGCACTCTATCCAGAATAAAGAGCTCCTAGGCTGTACGGAACACACAGCACGGAGCAAGACAACCCACAGCCATCACTGCCTCCTCACCTTTCCTGAGGACACAGTTCTGACATGCCTAACATGGGTCTGCGTCTCAGCTCTAGACCTGAAGGAGGGACCAGCTTAAATGGCTTTGCCACACGCAGGGCACTAAGGCAGTTCTAAAATCTGTATAAACCTGGTTTTGTTCTGTGAAATGGGGCAACAACAGAAAGGTAATTCCTGTGTGTGTGTGTGTGTGTGTGTGTGTGTGTGTGTGTGTGTGTGTAAAATATAGGATCAATAGGAATGTTTTTATAGAAACCCCTGATAGCAGGTTGTGGTCTGGTCAAATAGGACACAGTTAGCAGCTCTCTGCTACTGCTCCTCTGCGCTGGTGAGATGAGCCAATGTAACCCAGATTAGATTAGATTAAAGGCATGTTTATTGGGAAGCTGCTCTCTGGCAAGTTCACTGGCCCCAAGGATGATTCCAGGGAAGTCGCCATGTGGGGTGGAGCAGGGGAGAAGAGAAAGAAAGAAAGGGCAAGGGAGTAGAGAGAGAAGAGAAGAGAGACCAAAGTGTCTGAATTATACAGGGAACAGCCTCTGGGGGAAGGGCAGCCCTACCCCTGGGCTGGAAAGTTCAGGGCTGGAGGCAGGGTATGTATGCCAGGTAGGGATTGAGGGAGGCTGGGGGAACCTGGAGGCCAGGTCTGCTTTGATGAGTAAAATATGTGCCTCAGTCCCTTGTCCCAGGGTCTGAAACCAAACAGCTGTACTTAAAAGAATAATTTAGAAGCGTAAGAAAGCGATTCACCAATTTGGACTGGGCCTGCCTCAAAAGCATGATAAATTATAGTTTCCTGTGCAGGCAGCATCAGTTTAGAGATTCCAGAATGCCTACAGTCTCCATAGGTTTTCAGTATAACGGGGCTTAAGAGAATCTCAAAGAAAAACAGTAAAGGATTTCCCTCTCACTAAAACAGTTCAGCTAAAGCCCAAGGTCTTCCAAATAGGAGTCAAGTCTGTTAGAGGGAGGAGGAGAAGGGCCAGAAAAGAAGAGGAAAGGAGGGAGAAGCCAAGTATGAGCTGGAGAAAGAGCTTGGGTTTTACCAGCTTGCATGCATGTTCACCACATGCAGGTCTGATGCCTTGGAATTAGAAGGAGTGAGGTTCTCCAGAGTTGGAGAAACAGGTGGTTTTGAGCCTCTGTGTGGGTGGGTGCTGGGAACTAAATTCCAGCCCTCTGTAAGAGCAACAAGTTCTCTGAACTGATGACCCATCTCTCTTACTCCAGGTTAAAATACTTTTTTAAATTATGTGAAAATTCTTTTCCAACTATGAAAATAAAAGCCCAAACTACTGGCATAGTTTAAATTCTTCCAATATTGCTACGTTTAGTGGAGGAGCAAGCTGGATTTACTTGAAAAGCAGGTAACAAAGAACTAGTATTTCCTGAATTCTCTACAGATTATTTTGACAGGACAAGAAAGTGGTGCCTAGGTACACACAATTGTGGAAGCAGTCCTGTTAGGGAAGTTCATTGTATCTGAACACAGATGATCAAAGTAGGAGCAATATGTGATGTAGAAAATGTGAACCTGCTGGGTGGTGGTGGTGCACGCCTTTAATCCCAGCACCTAGGAGGCAGAGGCAGGCGGATTTCTGAGTTCGAGGCCAGCCTGGTCTACAGAGTGAGTTCCAGGACAGCCAGGGCTATACAGAGAAACCCTGTCTCGGGGAAAAAAAAAAATGAAAATATGAACCTGTTTCTAGTGTGTAATCTAACACATCTGATAGCTAAGAACAAGATGGCTTGTCTGTTTTCTTTAATTATTATTATAATTCCACATATAAGAAAAATAATAGAGTGTGGTAAAATGCATCTTTAATCTCAGGGTTGGGGAGGCAGAGTCAGGCAGATCTCTGTGAATTCAAGGCCAGCCTTGGCTACAAAGCAAGTCACAGGCTAATCAGAGCTACATGGTGAGTGTGACTTTAAAAGTAATAATAAGGGGGCTGGTGAGATGGCTCAGCGGGTAAGAGCACCAGACTGCTCTTCCGAAGGTGATAAGTTCAAATCCCAGCAACCACATGGTGGCTCACAACCATCCATAACGAGATCTGGCTCCCTCTTCTGGAGTGTCTGAGGACAGCTACAATGTACTTACATATAATAAAATAAAATAAATCTTTAAAAAAAAAGTAATAATAAAAGTAGTAAATCATTTGAACTATTGCTAAAAACTAATCTATACCCTCTCTGCCTTGGTTAAAATAAGAATTAGAATCTTCTTCAGTACCACACTAGACTGAATGAAACTTTTAGGTCAAAAAGTAACACAGAGAGAGCAAACTGCCATCAGGGCCATCAAACAGAAGGACACATGAGCATCTCCAAATGACTGGCTAGGATGCCCTGAGCTTACCGCTGCTTCTTGATCCAGAGATTAGGAATCTGTTTTCAATTAAAAGCTCTAAGGTGATAAAATATCATCCATGTAGACACAGTTATAGAAAGACTTAAGAATAATTAAGATGCAGAGGGTGCTGAGGCACTCTGTTCCTCTCCTTCCTTCTCTTCCCCAACGGCTGTTACTGAAATCATAAAGGCCCTTTTGATTTTATGAGCAGATCAGTGGCAGCAGAATCAAACAATCAGACACAGAATGATCTTGGCGCCTGGACACCATACTGAGAATCTCTGTGAGGAAGTGGACAAGTTCATGACCTCTGACACAATAGCCACTGGCTAAAACCAACACAAGTGTCAAAGGTAAACTTTAGAAGTGACTGGAATTAGATCAGTGCGGGCAATTCAGAAGGTCACGTGCTAAGTGAAGAGAGGTAACATATTTAGCGTGTAGTCTGTGCTCCTCCAAGGTCATTAGAGGAAGGCGTGGCCAGGGAAGAAAGGAGAAAGTCTTAGCTCTATAAAGAAAGGAAATGGCAGAACAAAGTTCCCAAGGAGAGACTTGCTATGTGCATTGGCTTCCTCACTATGGAATTCCTTACAAATATCATGAGAATGATGGTGAGCACATTTTATTTGAATTAACACCTGCCATGTCAGAACATCTATAAATGGTCAATAGAGCTATCAGCAAGCCAGGACTGAGTTCAAGCCTAGTGCTTCCCTTTGCATTCATAAAGCAAAGCAGGGAATCAGAACGTGGGCTCTGTGTTCCAGCTCTGTGCTAATCAATACAGTGGGCTCTGTGTTCCAGCTCTGTGCTAATCAATACAGTGGCTACAAAGCTTTTGGAACAGGTCAGTCTGAGGGAGATGTACTGTAAATCTTAAATATATAGTGGCCTAGGAAACTGAGCATGAGAAAATCCAACATTTTCATGCATCGTTTTTATATTGATGAAATCTCAACATGACAGCATTTGAGACATGCTGTGTTAAATGAAATACATTCTTAAAATTCACTTTGCTTAAGCTGGGTACATGTCTATAACCACAGCACTCAGGATGCAGGAACAACATAGAAAGACCCCGCCTTACTCCCACCCACCAAAAAACTCAACTACCACAAAAACCACCCAAATGCATGTTAAGTGTATACAGAGAAACTGAAGGACACAGGCAACCTACAACAAAACCAAGACCAACAGGCGGCACACGCCTTCAATCCCAGCAATCAGGAGGCAAAGGAGGACAGACAGATTTCTGTGAGTTTGAAGCCAGGCTGGTCTATTCAGTGAGTTTCAGAACAGCTAGCGCTACACAGTGAGACCTTGTCTCATCAGCAAGCAAGCAAGCAAGCAAGCAAGCAAGCAAGCAAGCAAACAAACAAACTTCCTATTGACTGATTCCATAGCTATAAGAACTTTCAAAGCTATATATTCTCCATTTTGACTTTCCAAACCTTCCTTCCCTCTCTGGTCCTTGACACACCCTATAGAACAGGCAAAACCCACCACACACTTTTTCTGCCTATCTCGGAGTTCAGGATCTGTCAGTTATCTACTTTAGTACTCAAAGTTCAAAGCAGAAAGAAGGGCTGAATATTCCCATCTCCACTTAATAATGACCATGGTTAAAGACAGTTTTTACCTGGACACCCACAAGTGGTGAATAAAACAGGAGAATGCCCGGTTCGAGGGCATAGCACCCCAGGGAACACTGGGGAGAGATGAGGTTGACTGTCCAGAACTTGATGAAAAATGCCTATAACTTTGTAACATTTTAAATATTTCTATTTTTAAAAAGCTCTATACCCTGTCATATGTTGGAAGGAAAATTAATCTTAGCAAGAAACATGTCCCACAATTGTCAAATGCAGTTGTAAAAGGGAAGGCTGCTGTTCTGGTATTCTTTACATCTGGAAATTGCACTAATTCAATGGGGAAGCACCTAGCTAGCAATAGGGGACACTGGTGTGGTGGGACACACCGCCGAGAGACTCACAGGGCCAGCAAGGGAGCAAACAGGAAAGCCGTGGGAATCTACTGGGACACTGGGACTGAAGTGACCCTCAAACACAGCATAGCCAGGCACACACCTGTAACCCCAGCAGCTGGGAGGTAGAAACAAGAGGCTCAGTGAAAACTCAAAACCAGATTAAAGAAAGCCAACCAAAACCAAACATCTACCAGGCAGAAAAATCTGCCTGGGGTCATGGAGTGCCCTGCTTCCCCTTATTCAAGAACACTACTAGGCCATGGGATAAAAATGTCAAATTACCCTTGTGGAGTTACATGAGGCAGGAGACTGACACTGCCAGGAAGACTGGTCAAGCCTGCACTCATTGATGTTATGAACATCATGTATGTTATGACCATGTAAGGATAGAGCTTCTCAACAGTGAACTCTGTGGTCTGACAAGCCTCCAAGGTTGTCAGGGCACACCTCACAGGACCTTTTTCATGCTCTTAGGTTTACAGGTCCTTGGTTCTCATCCTCTGGCTCCCCACTGCGGTCTCTTGGTCTGCAGGAGTCAAGGGGCCACCCACCATTTCCTCTTTTCTTGATGGAACTGTCATTTTCGCTCCATTCATTTATTAGTTCAATTCAACACTCATCCCATTAGCAACACTACAATGGGTGAAACCTCTGCCATTTTCTAGAAAACACTACAGAAGAGGGGGCTGAAAGACTGTAGGAGCTGGGGTGGAGGGAAGCTGCGTAACAGCGCCTTCCGATACACACGAGTACCACCATGAGCACACAGTCAGTAACACACTGCAGCCTCGGCTGCTAGATAAGCCCCTTCAGAGTCAGGGATGTGCTGGAAGAATGCATGACTTGGAAAGAGCTTGTTCTTGGGTGGGTGAATAGGCTTAGAGGTTCATGGTTTAATCATTTTCTCCCTAAGTTCAGCATGGAGGAATACTGAGATGGATTCAGTTGATTCTATAATGTTGGTCACTCCAGTGGTGGAGACGGCTAGGATAGGAGAACCCAAACCAGCCTGACAGCTAGCAATTTCCCTAAAATTCATATTTAGTGAATGCCAGTCTCATGCACACAATGGCTTCAGCCCCTCAAATTAGGGTCTTACTATGTAGCTCTGGCTGGCCTGAAACTCACTAAGTAGACCAGGCTAGCCTTCAATTTACATAGATCTGCCTGCCTCTGCCTCCTAACTGCTGAGATTAAACAAGTACGCACATTAGCAGCTGGCTTGTTTTCCTTACAGTTTCTTGCAAAAGATCCCAAGCCAGGCACACTTCACAGGACCTTTTCCATGATCATAGTTAGGGGTAAGAGTTCTGGAAGTACCCTATGATCAGTACCCCAGCTTCAGAAAGGGGTGCTCAATCTAAGACAGCGACGTGTGGACAAGGCTTAGGCTTCCCAAGAATCCGAGAACAGGCCCCAGAGGTGTAATGGCTTCTTTTGCTCTCCAGTCTTGATAATCAGATTTATCTCTTAATAGCTAAAGTCATGCCTCTGCTGGTGACAACAGTTAAGAATCTTAAATCTCCAAAGGGCAGACGATAACCTAAGACTGTCAACGTGCTTTAGAACGAGGATGCTGTGAAATGGCTCTAAGTGTCTGACAGGAGCCTTTCTCAAGCAGCCTGAAAACACTGCCAAGAGTGATAACGATTGAAAAAAAAAAAACAATTTTAAGTAGGTAGAGCTTGAAAGGAAGGGTCTGGCTCTGACACTGGGAGGGAATATTCTTAGCTCTCCTTGAAAAACAGCCATCCAGTGAGAAGGAAAGCAGTGCAGAGAAACAAGGGCAGTCAAGCTCGAGGGACCTCCCCGCTCCCAGCCCACAGTGAGGGCACACAACCCCTAGAGGGAGGACACACCCCTTTCTTTGCCACCGGTTTCTTCCATTCCCCCTGGCTCCTTGGTGGGTTCTGCTGTTCTTTGGTGCAGGTGTGAGAACTCTGGTGTGGCTGGCAGGGAATCAGCCTCAGTCACTCTCACCTCATTTCACCGCGCCATTGTTTGGGAAAGAGGATCCTAGGGAGAGTGGCAACCCACCCCTCTTCATCCTATGACGTGGCACTGCTGACCCAGATGACAGAATCCAAGTGGGCACAGCTATATTGGTTCCCTGTGCTTTAACTCTTGGGGCTGGACCTAAGATCAGAGGTGGGTCCCCCCTGGCCCCCCCCCAGTATTTTATGGAAGAAAACAAACAAACAAACAAACAAAAACCTTCATGTGTGGATAGGTAGCTTTCTACCTTTGCATGCCTACCAGCCATTAAATAAACACTGAAACTGGGTGAGCTACAGAATGGCATTTAAGAATGACAGTCTGAAGCCGGGTGTGGTGGCGCACGCCTTTAATCCCAGCACTCGGGAGGCAGAAGCAGGTGGATTTCTGAGTTCTAGGCCAGCGTGGTCTACAAAGTGAGTTCCAGGACAGCCAGGGCTACACAGAGAAACCCTGTCTCGAAAAACAAAAACAAAACAAACAACAACAACAAAGAATGACAGTCTGTAGATCCCTGTGACCCCATCAAATATGGAAACTGCAGTTGTAATAACACACCAAGATCGTTCTCTGAAAGTTCTGGGAACAGCAGATGTATTTCTAACTAGACCCTATTTCTTGCCCTATGTGTACCCCATGTGACCCCCCTTTTTCCTGCCCTCATCAGGATGGGAAGAAATCGTCCTTAGAAGACCTTTCCTTTTTTATATTACACTCTCATCGCTGGAATTCGAGTCCTAGCCCTCTACAGCCCAAATAAGAAGTGCCTGTCACCAGGAAGGAGACCATCTAAATAAGCCGTTGGATGGATGAGAAAAGAGGGCATGTCAGCCCAGAACAGCGGAGATGGTTTCTCACGGCAGCTATTTGCAACCCTCCAAGGATCTACAGGGGCTGCCCATTAAAACCCTGTTAAAACACTTCTGATGTTGTCAGCAGCAGAAAGCTGAAATAGCCCAGCCATTGCAGAGATGCTATCTGCCTCCAGCAATTCCAGTGCTGTCAATACTATGAGCAGGAAGGTACAAGATAAGCAACAACCTAATTTCTACATCAAAATTTCATAGGCTCTCTGAGCTGGCAGTACTGCTGATGTGGGTATGCAGGGACCAAGGCAGGGGCCCCCTTTGGGAGAGAAAGATCTGGGTCAAGAGCTGACCCCTAAGTCTACAATTTACACACGGGGTGACTCAAAACTCCTGCTCTATACACCTCTTGAAGAACTAGAGGAATGTTCTTATTCAGGACCCTGCTGGGCACCACTTGAAGTGTGTCACTTCTGAATAGAGTTGGATATTTTTGTTGTTGTTGTTGTTGTTTTTAAAGAAATAACATATCTAGAAGACAAGCTGTGTGTGCATCGCCTATCTAACCTTTACCACCCAGGAGAAAAGTTCACTACCACTGAAGGGTTTATAACCCACCTGATTTTTATACTTTAGATGTTTCCGATCATCTATTAAAATTTCATGACAGACCTCAGAATTGTAATTCTAGATACCTGCTGTGGGTAAACAAAGAATGAGGAAGATAGATGTCTGTTACTGTAGTCACATGAGACGCTGTACTGAGCAACTGGACACACATGGTAGGTGCAAGGAGCTTGGTATCATCATAATGACCTCCATAGACACAGAGATTAAAACACCCGCTCTTCAACTGGTAGCACTGCTGGTGGCAAAGTTATGAAATATTTAGGAGGCAGACACATTAGTTTGATGTGCCAGAGCCTTTCTTGCCTTACTGCCTGTTCTCAGTGTCTTGTGTGCTGATGGAATGTGACCAGTCACTTCCTGCCCCTCCTTTCGGGCCTTCCTTGCCATTGCAGACATTACACCTCTGGCATAGTGAAGCAAAAGAAACCCTCCTCCTCGAGCTGGTCTGTCTAGAGTATCCTGATACAACAACATGACGCACAGTAGTAAGTAACTCTTTTTTAAGTTCCCTGTGCCTAACCTGGGGCAGGAAGTAGTAGGAAGGACATACCCACATTGGCACAACAGACGAAAGCAGGGACTAGGTACATGGGGCCCACGGCAATCCTAGCTGAGTCCCTGACCTTGCAGCACATGGAGACCCGGATGCTATCACATAATATAAGAGGTGGCTTTTAAAAAATATTAAAGAAAAAAAAAAAGCCTATGTGTACTTGTGCATACTGGGGCTGGAGATTTTGCAGACAGTTGTGAACCACCTGATGTAAGTACAGGAAACCAAACTTGGGTCCTCTGCAAGAGGCATGTGTGCTCTTAACTGTGGTGCCATCTCTCTAGTCCCCAAGATGTGTTTTTAGCACAAACAAATTAGGAGAATAGAATGAAGACATTAAGCCTATCAGCGGGATATCTTTTTTACCTAACAAAAAATGCCAGGCTTTCTGAAACACTGTGTAGATATGGCGCTGTCCCTCGTTAGTGAGAAGTAACCCAGCAGCAAAATAAAGAAAATGCAACACAACTTCCCCTGCAGCTCTGCCTGCAGGAGTGCATTTCCATATACTAATTAGACACGAGCACATGGAGGTTTCAGACGACTCCTCTTGGGCTGGGTGGTGCAGCTCATCGGTTAGAACACCTGCACAGCATGTGAGAAATCCTGAGTTCAATGCCCAGCACTGCAAAAACCCCTTTCTCTGGTCTAAGAACAGACAGACTGGGGTGGGGTATTTTCTATTTTGTTACAAGAATTTAAACGAATCCCAGCAATCTGAAGAAAATCCTCAGTCTTAAGTCTCTGAGATCTAACGCTCGGCCTGATTTTCTGAATGTTACTAGTAGTAGCCACTATAGTAATGGATTCACAGTGGCCCACCCACAGGGAACTAGGAGAGGACAGAGATGGAGAAAGGCTTGATGAGCCAATGAGGATCCCAGTTTTAATCTCACAAAGCCAACATTGGACATTTCCTCCTTGTCCTGGGTGGCTCAATATTGCGATGTCATAAATGTACTGAAACCACAATATTAAAGGGGGAACTACTTGGACAGGGTCAGATAATCCACAAATTCTACCTAAATTACCAGGAACTTCTTATGGCACTATTCACACAAAACCGTGAAAGTCTCTCAGTGATATCATGAAGTTTGGCACTAATATATGTTTAAAGAAGCCTGACATTGGAACGACTAACTAGGATTTTTTTTTTTTTTTTTTTTTTTTTTGGTTTTTTCGAGATAGGGTTTCTCTGTATAGCCCTGGCTGTCCTGGAACTCACTCTGTAGACCAGGCTGGCCTCGAACTCAGAAATCCGCCTGCCTCTGCCTCCCGAGTGCTGGGATTAAAGGCATGCGCCACCATGCCCGGCTCTAACTAGGATTTTTTTTATAACCACATTGAGGAACAGAAGGGAGGGAAAGCATAGGTGAATACAGGCAAAGCAGCCTGGGATGGCACACGATGAAGGAAAACCTTTCTCAGGCAGACCAACCCTTCCGAGGAATCTGGCTAATGGCACCAAGTCTGAAAACAAAACAAAACATAACAAAACCTAATGGAATAAAACATGGAATTCTGGAGTGCATCCAGGATTTGCCCATCCCTCTAGTGGGTCAAATAACCACGACAGGGTGAAGAATGCTTCCACTCTTACTTCCTGTTTATCTTTTTCAAGAGAGTTTGCATATAATTTACACTATGGGGGTAAGCCAAACTGTCTAAGCCACAGTAACTTCTGAGCCACAATATTCCTCACAAATGCTTCTAAACCATTATAGAGACTGGAAGCTGTCCAGGTGGAAAAGCAATCTATTCTTTTTAGGAATCTAGACATTTCCCTATCATCAAAGTAGAAGACATTGTGAAAAGCTAATGGTAGCTTTCCACCATACACCATCCGGAGTGCAGACTAGGAATGGGGGCTTTCTGGAATCTTTAAGAAATTCCTGTGTGGAGTCCAGGTTAAAAATTATTGCTTTTAGAGAATGGCATTTGTAATGAATGGAGTCTGAGTGAAAAGACCTGACGGGCTAGTGGGAGAAGAAGCAACAATGTGCAGAGAAGAGAGCAGAAGTTACACGTCTATCTTTACTTTAGTCTGTGATCAAGTACCCTAAACCCACGCAAAGAGTGAGGCGCCTCTCAGCATCACCAGCACAATGGAGGCTGGTTCTCACTGGATGCAGGTTATCTGATGCTTCAAGGGATTTCAAGTGATACAGCAACAAGATTCCTATAGACCTAGAAGGGAATTAGGTGTCATCTAGTTTAGATGTTTCCTTCATAAAACAGAGACTGAAAAGAGGCAGGAAGCTGGGCACAGTGAAGTCTCAAGTGTTCAGGAGGCTGAGATGGGAGGACAACCCATGCCAAGGAGTTGAAGGCCAACTTGGACAACATAGCAAAGACCCCATCTCAAAAATAAAATAAACAGAAATGCAAATAAAAATAAAAAATAATGGAGATAGGAAGTGTCAAATGGACAGAGGCTGTAGGTGGCAGATAGGAAAGTCACATATGTAGACTCCACACTCCGAGCAAAATCCACAAGCGAGTTACTGTATTTGGCCCCGTGATCCTAGTGACTCCAGACATAGCCTCTCCTATCAATGTGCTCCAAAAGATGCCTGCTTCTCTCTCACTAGAGTTAAAGCACTGGGCATAGGTGAAATTTATCCCTGTCCCCGATTCTCAGGGAGCTCAGCCAGCTCCCTAAGCTGAAAAGAATTAGATCAACTCAAGGACTGATTAAGGGAACAAGAATAATAGACAATATGTGAAATTAATCCTGGTTACTTATATTTTCTGCTTATCTGCTCCAGTTCTCGAGTGATCCCGATTAGTCCGTTAATTTCCATCTGTTACTGGTGAAGGCGCTCCATCATTGTGCAGGCTGTTTCTTGAGGGTGGGCTGTGCCTTAAGTACATGCAAGTGGAAAGTCTGAGATGAAGCCAAGGCGTTGGCTCCTGCTAGATGCTGCTCAGGACTGTTAGCACAGTTAGCGGGTGCATTCTTCTTAGTACTTATCTCTCAGTCTTCCCTAGAAAAGCCACTAATGAGTTAATCCTAAATACAGTCTATTAAAATGTTCCTCTAGTTGGAATGAGCCTCAGAACTGGCTTTAGAAGGAGCGTGAGAGGTTAACAAACTTCTTAAGGCACCACACGAGTTCAGCCATCACTGGTAGCCCTCACTCTCCTTGCCTTTCAGTATGGGAGACTCTGGCTGCCCTCACTCCTCACTGATCCTTGCTTTGTGCCACTCTACTACAGGCCTTTCTGTGCAAGCCCAGGGCAGTTACAGAAGGGCAGAAGCAGACTTGAGTACCTCATTCAATTCTTTTCTGGCTGTTTCCTTCATGCCCACTGGGAGTCGAGATTTGACACACATCCTGCACTAAACCATAACCTGGAAACTCTAAATATGTGAATTTTAATCTCTTCTCTGTCCCTCTGTCTATAATGATGATTTTCTAATGATCATTACTTTAAAAAAACAACCTCGAGACACCGGAGAGCCCAAGCCATGAGTTTTACAGCAGCGTGGGCCACATAATGGACGTGAAGCCAGTGTGGGGCTAACAAAGTAAGACCCCTGTTTCACATAAAGAAAAGTAAGACAACAACAGAAAAGAAACGGCCCCTCCAGAAACACGAGGTAGGATGCCACAGCACTGCTCTGCTTCACATTCCCTAGGATTAGCCAAGTGGTAAACTGTTCTTTAAGGCTCACTTTACTACACGGAAGGCAGCCTACTGAGGAAGGGAAAGTAACACTGAGTGCTATAGATTGCTATATGTTTCTGAGGAAAATAGAAGAGCTGTGACCTGGGTTCTGCATCAAAGACGTTTCTACTGAGCTGGGATTCTGTTCTGAAATGTAAGCGCACTTATACACATATAATAAAGCAGGAATTATCCATCTAGAAAAGGATGGAGACAAAAAGGGAGTGAAGAACATAGAGATAGAGGCAAAATTCTTGCAGGGTGCCTAGAGAAACAAGGCTAGCCAAAACACTGCTGGCTAGAAAGGGGCATCCATAAAGCCAATGCATTTCCCGTGGCGGCTTACAAGAGGTGCTGAGACCGAACCTGGACACGCAAACTGCAGGCAAAGCTGGCATGGTCTCACTTTGTCACAGTAGTAAAGTTTATGGTCCAGCTGCCTCACGGTGCTCATGCTCCTATGCCACAGCCAATCCAGGTCGCTCAAGACAAAGGACTTTCTTCTCTATAGACTGTTGGCTTCATTGATACATCTTCTTATGTTAGAACTACTTTAGTGTCAACAAAGAGTGCCGCCTTTCCAATAGAACAGATCTCTTCCCAGGTTACCATGTATACGATCTTTAAGGAGCGAGTTGAGAATATAAATCTGTCAAGTCTAGAATATTCCTATTGAGTATTCTCCACAAGTGGTGGAGAACAACAGTATCCCAGTTCTTACTAACATAAGCTGCTTTGTTTCTCCTCATGGTCTCAGAGAGTATTCACAATCTTCACATCCTTACAAAATATTCAGACTCCTCAATGAAGTGAGTTTCCCACATTGTGAAAACACCCACAGAACAAACTGCACCAGTGAATGAAATGGATTATAGTCAAGACTCTGGCAACACTCTTCATGCTGAGGCCCTGCTCTGGTGGCAGCTTTCTTCCTAAACCAATGCCTGGACATTTAGCCCAGCAAACATACTCTGCGTCGTAAGGAACTGTTTAGGAGTTGATCACAGCATTTCCTGTGTGGGAGCAGATGGCAGTGAAGACAATGATAACTTCTTGGCTGAAATGTCAGGGGCATTTCGGGGGGGGGGGGTGTGGTGGCCTGGACTCAGCGAGAACATCTTCAGTCTAATGCTGCAGATTCCTACTAGGCCAAGGCCTTTATGCAAGACCGGCCTTGGAGAGCCTGCCTGCTCTCCCCAGCTACCTTTATTCCTGTACAGCATGCTATTCAGCCCGATGCTCTTACTGGGAGCAACACTCAATTCACATTAGCTTTCCAGAAGTTACTCATCCGAGGGAGGCCAACAGAAAGCGGGGTCAACTTAGACACCAGGATAATTGCAGCCAGAGACATGAGGAATGAAGTCAAAGAGATCAGAGAAGAGGCTCCCAGTACTGACCATATCTATCGATATATCAATCTATAATCCATCCATCCATCCATCCATCCATCCATTCATCCATCCATCCATCCATCCATCCATCCATCCATCCATCCATCTGTGTGTGTGTGTGTATGTATGTATGTATGTATGTATTCATGCATGTGTAGATTATGTATTTATCTACCCTCCCTCGTCTTTTAAGAAAGGGTTTCCTTGTGTATTGCTGGCAGTCCTAGAACTAGCTTTGTAGACTAGGCTGGCGTTGAGCTTACAGAGATCCACCTACCTCTGATTCCTGAGTTCTGAGATTAAAGGCATGTACTACCACAACCTGGCTATATATTTTATTTTTATTTTTTATTTTTTTAAAGATTTGTTTATTTATTATATGTAAGTACACTGTAGCTGTCTTCAGACACTCCAGAAGAGGGAGTCAGATGTTGTTACGGATGGTTGTGAACCACCATGTGGATGCTGGGATTTGAACTCAGGACTTTCGGAAGAGCAGTCAGTACTCTTAACCGCTGAGCCATCGCTCCAGCCCTATATTTTATTTTTAACATAGATGATTTGCATGAATGTACATGTACATTTGTGTGTGCAGAGGTCAGATGGCAACCTTGTATATTGTTCCTAAGGGATTGAGCAGTCTACCTACTTTGTTTTGTTTTGGGACAGGGCCTTTCATTGGTCTGGAACTCACTGATTATGCTACGCTGGCTGGCTAGTAAGCCACAGAGATCTGTTTCAGCTTCCCCTATGCTGGGATTACCACAAACACTTGGCATTTCACACATGGGTTATGGGAACTCAACACATGTCCTTGTGCTTATAAGGCAAGTATATTACCTCTGGGTGTTCTCTGAAGACCTTAAAAACACACATGCACACACATATCTAACAATATCCTTACAATGTATGCATATGTATGTGGTACATATGTGTGTATGAGGATATAAACATATACGTGGCATACATGTGCCAAGAGGAAGAAACTGAAAGTCTTCACTGGTTGTTCTTTGCCTTGTTCCCTATGGAGTCTCTCACTGAATCTGAATCTGAATCTGAAAGCCCCAGTAACCCCACTACGTGTGCTACTTCACTTTGTTGCTGGAATTACAGGTCTGAGTTGCCACAGCAAGGTTTGTCCATGGCTGCTGGGAAATTGGATTCACACCCTATGTTTGTGCAGCCATCTCGTTTATACCCTAACACTGTATTCCAACAGCCTTCAATCACAAATACAATGAGTGACCAACTGTATCACAGCCAAAGCAAGCAATGCCTTTTGATTACAGAGAAGAGAAAGCACAGGGGGAGCTGAGGGGATGTTAAAATCATTCCCTGTCCTCTGAGGACATGAGAAGGCCTCCTCACTGACCCCTCTGTCCTCTAGGGTAAGGAGGACTGATGGCAGGGAGCCGATGACCCATGATAGGCAGTGAGAAAGTCCTTTTGGTTTTGAGGAATGAGGGCTGCACACCCCTTCATCCACCTGTGAGGAACCCGTCTTGACCAGGAAAGAAGGAAGTCCTGGAAAGTGGAGTCTCCATCTCCCTCAGTACTTCTGGTTGAGGGATGGCTCGGGGGCACTAGGAGCTGAGAAGGCCCTTTGGCTCCAGGCATTCAGTATGTAATTACTCAGCTAGAAAAACACCTTATGATTCTCCTTAATAGCAGCCGCTGGCCCTGGAGAACATTCAGTGACTAGTTAGTGTTCAACACACCCTGATTTAGTGGCATTGAGGCTTTTGCTTATCTGACCCTTGGCCACAAGGCATGAAGACATTTTCCCTCTTTTAATTTTCTATTACACTGCATATATATATGTACATACATATGTACATACATACACATGCTCACACACCACAGCAGTGTTCCAGTTGAGGTCAGAGGACAACTTGCAGGAGTCACAGACATCAAACTGAGCTCAACAGGCATGGTGGCATGTGCTTCTACACACTAACCCATCTCTCTCTGTCTCTCTGTCTCTGTCTCTCTGACACAAGTTTTCTCCATGAACTCAGTGAACTCACTCTATAGATCTGGTCTCAAACTTGGACATTTACCTTCCTATGCCTCCTGAATGCTGGGTGATGCATTATTACCTCTTGGCTTTTTTTCTCTTGAGAATAGGTCTTCTTTTGTAGCTTAGGCTGTCTTTGAACTTGTGATACTCCTGCCTTCCCCTCTCTACTAGCTAGATTATAGGTTCATGATATTGTACATATTTATAAGTGTTGCCTTTCTAATACTAGCTCTTTCTTTCAAAGCTTGCCCCCAGCATTCACTCTGTAAATACTGAATATAACTGAACACACTCTGAGAGGACATTTCTATATGGCTCCTAAGGCACACTTCAAGAATCAACAAGCCACCATAAGAGACACTGCACATGCCCTTGTACAAAGGGACCCCTCCTCTTCATTGATATTACCTTCCCCCATAGCAATGACTTGACACCTATTGAGTCAATGGGTGCTGATAGTTCTGATGAGACAGGGTTAGTTTAGCCTTTCTACTATTCTATATTTTGGCAAAATCTGACTCTTTCTTCTTGAAACTGACTGGGACAGCTCCCAACCCTGGGTCTCGTTAGCACCCATCTTGCCTCAGATGCAGGCTGCATCGCTTTCACCCCAGCTCAGCCTCTTTAAGAAGGAACCGCAGTAGTTCCACTACAAAAATGGTGCAAGGGAGCCACCTAAAAGGGTGGGCGGTCTTCGTAAATGGACAGGAAACAGAAGATGAATATTGGGCAGATGACAGACAGACCCCTTCACTGGCCTTCAAAATACAAGCTGTTCTATTAAACATAGGGCCATTATGCTGGCTGGCCGTCCACTTTAAACCCCACAGTGATTAAAATGCTGGCAGGAAATGAAAGCTCTCTATTGAAGGCCCTTCCCTGAGGTCCTAATTTCAAACCAACTTTTACAGCACCGCACAGGAACAAAGGGAGCCCAGTCTTCTCAGTCCTTTCTTTGTCACTTTGGACAAAGACACCCCCTCATAATCCTTAAAGAACAATGTCCTCTGTAGAGCCATAGCCACGCCAAGAATGGGCACAAACCATACAGCAACACATTTTAAAAATACATTTTACACCGCCCTTGACATTTCAGATAAATAGAAACCACTGCGTTGAAATTCCAACTATTCCATCCTTTCCCTCCACCCTTCGTCTTTATAATGAGAATTTTCCTATTTTCCCAATCTACTTGATCTTTGGCATTCTGGCCTCTGTGACTGGAGAACACAGATGAGTAGTCAAATAAATGAATTATTCAGATAATTACATTCTATTAAATAATCACCGTAACTGAGACAATCGCATGGTTTTTCAGTAAGGAGACAAGGTCGCCTCCAAACCTTTTAAAACTGAAGTCACTCTGGGGCCATCTGTACCCCACAGAACAACATAAGCAAGGCAGGAAAACAGGCTTATCGGAATAGAATTTTCTTTTTCTTCACTAGTTGTTGTTTCAGGGTGGCCTTTTGTTATTGTTGTTACATTTTTTTCCTGTTTCTTCCTCAAACAGCTTTTGGTTTTTACTTAAGCTCCCCAGACTCACCCTTCTACACAGGCAGTGTTTACTTGGGGTTGGCAAGCTGGGAGAAGCTGCTGGTTTCTGAGGGATGGAACCCGAGCCCACATGTAACACGGCTGTAGTCTTGAAGGTGAGCTATTACTCGGGGTATCCCTTGTTGCAACTACACATTAAACATCCAAAGGATTGATCTGGGGGTCCATGGGAGATGTCATGTGGTTTTTCTTCTTTCTTTCTTTCTTTCTTTCTTTCTTTCTTTCTTTCTTTCTTTCTTTCTTTCTTTCTTTCTTTCAGCACTGTCTGTAGCAACAAAACTGCTCTTGGAGCACTTCTGTCAGATGTGTGCCGTGTCTGCAGAGAGAACTCAGTGGGCTGACAAGGACGCTGCCTCGGGGACAGCTACATTTTAAACAGAAAACGATAGCTACAAGCACTTTTCCTATATAATCTATTTGGGACCAGGGTCTGTCTGAAGCCATTCTAGCGAATATCAACAACATGCAGGCTTGTCTTCCCCAAAGAAGCATGGAGTTAGAGATGGTTGTGAGTTGCCATGTGGGTGCTGGGAATTGAACCCAGATCCTCTGGAAGAGCAGCCAGTGCTTTTAACCCCCTAGCAGTCATCTGCCCATCCATATCTATGCTTTTTATTACAAAGTTTATTAAGAGTGTTTGTCTGTCTGTCTGTCTGTCTGTCTGATAGGCTATCTCTCAATGGCTCAGGGGTTGAAGTGCTTGCTGTACCAGCGTGAGGACCCCAAGTTCAACCCTGGAATCCCACAGTAGAGGGGGAGAACCTGACTCCTCTGAGGTCCAGGAGCGTGTCTGAACATTAAGTCTATGAATTCAATGAATGAATTTAAGTACATATGTTCAATTGGTTTTCATGAAACAGGGTTTCTCTGCATAGCCCAAACTATCATGGAACTCACTGTATAGACCAAGTTGGCGTCAAATTCATAGAGATCTGCCTCCTGAGTGCTGCAATTAAAGGCATGTGCCACCGTTGCCTGCTCAAGTTAATAACTTTTTTAAAAACTAGTTTTTAAAGCATTTTATTTATTTAATTTACATATGGGTGTTTTGCCTGCATGTATGTCTGTGTACCTCATACATGCCATGTATCTGTAGAGGCCAGAAGAGGGCATTGAATCCCTTGGAACTGGAGTTAGAAATGGTTGTGAGTTGCCATGTGGATGCTGGGAATTGAACCTGGATCCTCTGGAAGAGCAGCTAGTGCTTTTAACCCTCTAGCAGTCATCTGCCCATCCATATCTATGCTTTTTAAGGCAATAGAAAAAGCATACGGGGCTGGCAAGATGGAGCAGCAGGTAAGGGCACTGACTGCTCTTCCAAAGGTCCTGAGATCAAATCCCAGCAACCACATGGTGGCTCACAACCATCTGTAATGAGATCTGATGCCCTCTTCTGGTGTGTCTGAAGTCAGCTACAGCGTACTTATGTACAATAATAAATAAATCCTTTAAAAAAGAAAGAAAAAGCACACAAAGAAATATTCCTAAGGGTGGTTCACTGTTATTGTGTTTATGAAGCACAAGGCTGGCTGTGGGAGCTCCTGGGCTAGCAATCGGGAATAAGACTGCGGGCCAGAGCAGCTTGGCATGTGTTGTTCATACTCATAATCTTAGTTTGGATTGGTTCCCATCTGTCAGAGCAGAACAGTAACACGGACTACTACACTCAGTGCTATGGAGAGCAGTGGATGACTGGACATGCCTGTGCCCATGTGCTACCCATTACTGCTGATGCGCAGAGCAGACGTGTGTGCTGAAGAGCAGGGATGAGGACCACAGGAGACAGTACCACTGATACAACAGGGTGAGGACAGGGAAGGAAGCAGGACCAAGCTCTTTGAGCATGCAACAGTTTGAGGTCCTGTTTTAGAAGCAGTGATTCTATTGTAATTATTTGGGGCCTGGCTGAGATGGCATCTTGATCTACACAGGACTCACCTGTTTAGTCACCTGGCCATCTGACACATTTAGGAAGTGCCTACCATTAGGAGTGCTAGAAAGAATGAACTACACAAATGCAGGAAAGTGGACACATCCTACAGAAGCTAAAGGGAGCCAGAACTTAGGATTGTACTAGGTGCACATCTCAATTGACTCTTCAGTGGGGAAGAAGTTCAAATTCTATTGGTCTGCTGGGGAGAGATTGCCAGGAGCTTTGGGGGAATAACTGCTTTCTCCTTTGATCCTCTGCTCCCAAATAAGCACAGGCTGAGGGCCCAGGGACCTCGAACCTAACTCAGCTATGAGTTAAGAAGAGGTAAATGTAGAGCACTAGCAACTTGAAATCTCCCACTTTAATAGTGGGCAGGGCAGGCTGTGCCTGCCTGCCAAGGGCTTAAGAACAGAAAAGAGGCATAGCCTGGCTCTCACTGGGCCCAAACAGGGCAGGCCCAACAGCATGTGGGAATAATCACCAACAGCAATTTGTTCCCTGTATGTCAAGGTCATCAACATTCCTGCTGGGGAGCCTGTTTGGGCCACTGCACCAGTTCCTGAGGATCACACAGGATCACCTATGGTGTTTGTCTGCCACTCCCCTTATGCTGGCCTTCTCCAGAATGCGTGTTCTCTCTCTCTCTCTCTCTCTCTCTCTCTCTCTCTCTCCCTCCCTCCCTCCCTCCAATGGACAGCTCTATAGCTGCTCACTGTGTGGGGCCCACCAGAAGACCAGCTGGATTTGTTGAAATAAAACAAATTTTCCTTCCTAAACCACTTTTCCCCTCTGGCTGCATGGCTCTTAGGCAACACTGCCTTGGGAAGGCAGGAAGACAGAATTTGTTGTTTGTTTTGTTGCTTGCCCCTCTCCTCCCCCTTTAAGGCAGAAAGGAGAAAACAGCACACTTCTTTTTACATTTCCCAGTTTTGTAAATTGAAGAGAAAGCCAGGTGTAGCTGATGCTTTCGGAACAGTGGCCTGAGGAGCTGAGGCAGGTGACTGGTAGTCTATGTCATAGTGCCCACTCCCTCCTTGCAGGTGTGGGCCTTGATTTCAGGCGGACTTGGTATTCCTAATACTCTCTTCTATCAGCCTGACTTTTTTTTTTTCAAATTTAAAAAATTTACTAGTTTCCACGCTCAGCTGATGAAAAGACGAAGTGATATGGTGGGAAGTAGACCTGAAGTGAGGAAACAAGCCACTGTGTTTTCAAAGCAATTATATTCTAGAAATATTTAATGAAACAGCTATAAATCCTGCTTTTAAGAAAGTCATAGCAACCAATCTTGTTATTTTTAACATGGGTATTTTGGGTTTGAAAGATTCCACTTCAAGTTTCCCAAATTCAAGTTTTTCACATAATGCTTGGTCTGATACGTGTGGGAAAAAAGGACAAATCCAAACATGGAATATTATTTTTGAAAAATCCTGCACTATATGTAAAGGTCCTGTTACATGGGATATCGGAGCCTTCTGAACTGTTCACATGACCTCCCTTCTATTTATAGGCCGCAGCAATTCCCATTTGAATATGGAGGGATACCTTGTAGGAGAGCTTGGTTTAGTGCAAATAAACTTGAGGAAAGTGTTGACTTAAAAATAAAATGCTGGAGAGCAGGGGGGCTTCTTCCCCTCTGTGAACATTTCCGTTATAGTTGTAAACAAAGGCAGGTTTGGCTCCCAGGCTGGCTGAGCAGAGGAGGGCTAGCTGCGCATCAAACCTCCCAGGGTGAAGAAATGTTTGTAAAACACTTAGTAAATCACAGCCTGGACAGACTGCCAAAAGCCCAGCTGGGAGCCAAGGGGGCCAGGCATGGCTGCACAGTCTGAACCCCTACTCCTGATGGTCTACTGCTTCCATCCCTTGGTCTTCTGTGGCCATGGCTCATCAGTGCTGTTCCCTATGGAAAGCCAAGATGGGACTTCTCCAGAGGGACACTAACTTAGCCCTAGGGACAAGACTGAGGGTTCCAGCTAGAAGTAAGAACCACCAGTGAAAAGAAGAGCAGTTGGCAGAGATGGAGCTAGAGTTCCTGGGAATTACAAAATACCTTTTAAGTGTATACACTCACTACTCCCTCCACAGAGGCTGTGTCGTTTTCCTTGGTTCTTGTGCCGCTTTTCTAGGAATGTGGAGCCAGTAAAGTGTTCCCAAGCTCACTGGGCCTCCTCTTCCCCACAAAGAACTGCCCAACGAATACATTCTAAAGTCTTGCTGCAGTGGGTTTTGATGACTAATATTCAATTCTCTTCCTCCAAAAATACCTTCTTAAATCTGTGTATTTGTTTTCTACAGTGAAAGCAGTCTGCCTACGCACTGCTACTGTGTACTAAAGCTAGGTTATGAATGCAGAATAAAAAGCAGCCTTCAAAGGAGAAGGATCATGTAGATGAAATGAATGTGGCATAGACAGAAGGATGTACCCTTTAAAAAAATGGAGAGGGGAAGGGAAGGAAGGGGAGGCAGGGAGAGCAGAGATGGGAGAAGGGAAGGCAGAGCAGATAGGAGGGAAGGAGGGAAGATGACAGGAGGGAGAAAAAGAAAGAAGAGGGGGAGGCATCTTGAAATTGTGAAGAAAAGCACTCTTCCTAGGAGCTGCCTAAAAAGTAAGCTTTGATTTTACCAAGCATAGCTAACAGGCCCAGGCCCAGGCATTGGTGACTCTTCACAAGCACAGTTCACACCAAGTTTATAGCCAGTTCACACCAAGTTTACAGCATCATGCTGTGAGGCCACCCTCAGCATTCAGAGAAAATTCATTACCTTGATTTTCCCAAATTGCAACATGACAAACACTGCTCTGTCACCTCTGATAGACGTGGATGAATCTATTTCTCCCCATAGACAACAAGCACAATCAGGGATTACTTGGGGATCTTGCTAGCCTGTAGGCAGCCTTCTCAGCTGGCATCTAAAAGTTAACCTGCTCTATCCAGAGATCAAACGAGATTTGGGGTCCAATAGGATCATATTCTAATCTAAGCAGTTCCAGTCTGAGAAAAACAACGAGATTCAGAAGCAAATCAAACTTATGACTAGGAAGAAAAAAATGAGGAAAGACTAGTATTTTTGAAATTTCTAATAAATGCTTCAGGGCAGGTGATGAAGGGTGACAGACCTGGGACCAAATCTTGACCCAACCTCTATCATGTTCCAATCTGGGTTGCTTGTGTTAGATGGGGCTGATCATTTCAGATGCAAGCTTCTGCAAAATGGGGCAAACTCATCACCTCAGGAACTGCTGACCGTGTTAACGTGAGGATCCCTGGACTGCAAGGCCAGGCCTGCACCTGAAGCAATGCCTGTCGGTGTCGGCACCCCACCTGCTGCTGCCTTACCTCTTCCCGGGACCGAGAAGCACAGAGATAAATCTTTTCTATGGGTTTCAGCTGAAGGAGCAGAGGAAGTGTACCTACCCACCCTGCACTATGAACTACACCCCGAGAAGAAGAATGTGAACCTCACACAATGGATGGACTTGGCTCTGAGTTTGGACATTTAGCAACTCAAACATGCTGCTCACAGCTCATGTTCCCAGGGTCAGGAATCCCTCTTGGATCCTCTCTGCAGGAGCAAATGATGGTTTCCATATTACACGGATGGCACCATTATTCAGCGGGCAGCCAAAACAAGTTCAGAGCACATACTTAAATGGCTTGTGAGTCAAAAAGTGGTGAATTAACACTGGGCGGAACAATGACTTTTCCCTCGTCTGATTTGTCAGGGGTAGGCACTTGAAATGGAGAGGTGACCTTGCCCCTACTGATTCTGACAGAGAGTTAAATGGATTCATTTATATGTTATAGAAAGTTTAAAAAGAAAGAACCTATAATTTTATTGGAACTAAAAGACAATTGAATAATGATCTATAATTTAAAAAGCTATCAGCCCTCCTTTGTTCAGTTTGGTAGATGATAAAGAGATTTAAGTAAGAATAATAAGTGTCTGTTTTGCTCAGAGTTCAAAAGGTGTCTCCACAATCCTATATAAGGGTTAAGGGTTCTAAGTTTTTGAACCAGGGCCTCATGTAACCTGGTTGCTATCAAATTTGCTATGTAGTGAAGATGACTTAGAATTTTGTGTGTGTCACACTACAGTATGTCAGCCACACCTAGTTTTGTTTGTTTGTTTGTTTTTGTTTGTTTGTTTGTTTGTTTTAGACAACTTGCAGCCCTGGCTGGCCCTCTGACCCATTCTGCTGGGAATAAAGGTCTGTGTGCCACCATACCCGTCTCATACCTACTTTTATTAGTTCTGGAGATGAAATCCAAGGCTTTACACATGTAGGAAAGTGCTCAACCAACTAACCTGCACAGCAAGCCCCCAGCACTGTGGTTCCCATCCACCCTTTTCTTCTTAGAGAGGTCTTATCATGTTGCCTGGACTGGCATTGGGCTCATAAGTATTTTACTTCTGCCTCTGAAGAAAGTGCTACTGTTACAGGTATGCACCAGTACACCTGGCTATGTTTTCTACTTATATTTTTCATTATTCAGCTAGAGTGGTGAACTGTACCTGTCTGTAGACTTATGCAAAGAAACAAAACCCAAATAACTGCTGAAATAAAAGCAATGTGGTAGTAAAAGACAACAGGGCAGTGAGCAAGCTGAGGTGGTCTAGCTCTGAGGCACAGAGCACCTGCCTACACACGAGTGCTGGGTGTGGTTTCTAGCATCCTCGACACACACAACAGCAGCAGCAGGGGAGGGTGATAATGCAAAATGAAGACCAGCCAGCTAAACTAAAGATAAAACCACTATGGTTACGAATCAGAAAGGGGTGAGGAAATCAGATTGTTTGTAAAACACCTGCTTGGCACACACAAAGACCTGACTTTCATCCCCAGAATCCATGTACAAAAGATGGCCATAATGGTACCGATTGGTACTAAAGAACTCTGATTGCCCTGGAACTAGCTGACCAGTTTCAGGTCAACCAGAGACACTGTCTCAAAATACAGGGTGGACAGCTCCTGAAGAATGACACCTGAGGTTGTCCTCTGACCTCCACACATATCTGTGGACATAGAGGACACACACACAGACACACACAAAAGAAATCTGCTCCAATAAGGATCGGGATCAGGAGCCAGCATTCCATACCAGTGCTGCTACTGGTTTATGTGGTCTTAGCACATCCAAAGCTTCTATAAAACCCAGGCTCTAGTGTTAGGAAATGAAGACGGCAATCTCTCTGCATTACTGTGCCTAGAAGATCATAAATGTGGAGATGTTTTACCCAGTGTGTGTACCACATTACTATCATGAACAGAATATAATTGTGGCTGCTAAAGAAGCAAAGACAGAGTCAACTGTTCAGTTCATGGGTTTAGCTCTCATTTTCTTAGACTCTGACTTCCTCTAATATCCTGAGCAGGTCACACTAGAGTCTGTATAAAGACGTTCTAACTTAAGTCAACAGTGTGATCTCAGTGTTTTTGTTTGTTTGCCCACTCACTTATTTTAAAAGAGAATATAAGACATAAAGAATCAGTTTCAAACTGGCTCACATGGAAGCCAAAGTTAGTTTTGTTCATTTTTTGACAAAGTGTGTTTCCATTTAAAGTCATCTTTTTGTATTATTCTAGGAGGCAAGTTAACTTATCTCATCCAAAATGGTGTTTCCAATTTCCTTATATAACAAGGCTTGAATGTTTAGGAGGAAGTAGGTAAAAACTAAGGAACCAAGAAAGATCAAAAGGCAAAAGACCTCTAACCTGTAAGGTTAGGAGGTCATGACCCTGGTGCCCTCCACTACGGTGGATGTCTGAAAAGACATCCTCAGGTAGTTTTTAGCAAACCAACTTTCCAGGGCTTTTGAAAGGAGATCGAGATAGGATCTAACACCAAGCACATGACTGGCATGAACACATTTACAAAGATCACAGGGTCCTGGGCAAACAGCTGCCACTGTTGCTGGGAAGGCAAGGATAGCGTGAGGAAGCCATGGGCCCTGGAGATCACTGAGAAAATTAACATCTGTGCACACCAAAAGAACTCCCTTTGCTTGTTCACTGAAGTTACTGTTATCCCTGACCCAATCCTTTGACAAGGTGCAGTCAGGCCACAAATGTGAGTATGTAATTGCAGTGAATCTCATGCACTGAAGAACAGTGTCAATCAGAGCCTGGCTTTGACTCGGATAGCTAAGAGTGACCTTTGAACTAAAAAACGGAAGCAAGGCCTGCCATTACTGTCAAGCCACATGCTGGGGTCTTCCTTGTTTTTCCAGTGTCTGGAAGAGATGCAACTAGAGCAGTGTGGGGAGGAAAGGGCATGGAAGGTGGGGAGCATGTTCGACATGGACAACAGAACAGACCCAATGTCTACATTTTGTGTCTATATATGGGATATGGAAATCTGTAAGAAGAGGGAGAAGCAGAGAGATGAGAGGGAGTGTGTTCTTGGCATATCTAAGCACACATGTACCTTATGAAGGGAAAGTTAGGAAAGCAAGTAAGGAGAGGCCTACTTTTAAGTTGAGGGAGTGCTGACTGTTTTAAAATTTTTCTTCATTATGGATTTCAAAGCAGAGAACTTGCTTGCTTCAGTTATGTTATTTCTGGTAATCAAAGTGAGATACATTAAAGATCCTGGAACATATAAGTATGAATAAAAGATGTCAGTCCTTAGGGAAGCATCAGTGAGCTCTGAGTTTTACCATCTTAAAAGCTTCAGGAGCACACGCCTATCAAACTTCTCATGATGGAAAACGTCAGCAGCACTCTGATCAGAAACAAGTGGTTTCAGGGTCTTGTCAGGGGCTGGGTGGGGGTCATATGTGTGGACACAGGGGCACGTGTACGGACACAGGGCCAGGGAATGACCAGTTTTCAAGTTCTGAGCACATTCCTGAACCTGCCTTATTCCACATTCAAAGTATGTAGTAGATACATGCCAAAGTGCTTGTGGCAAATTGAACAATGTTTCAAAGCTAACTAGGTTGACTGAAATAAAGGCACAGGAACTCAGAGAGATGGCCAGGTAAAGGCACAGGAACTCAGAGAGATGGCCAGGCGACAGGAGAGCGCAGGCAGCACGCAAGTGGGAACCACTTTTGTCTCACACTCCTGCAAAATAACAGACCTACTGTGTGAACGGAGATAATAACAGACCTACTGTGTAAACTGAGATAATAGATCTGTGGAGGGAGGGGGTTTCCTGGTATTGGTACATAATGATGTAACAAGAGAAGACCGTACTTAGTTTAAAATGTCCCAGGCTGAAATCACACCAACATTCCTGAGTCACTCTTTCTTGCCAGCATTAGCAGCTACCTCATCAGTAATCCTACTTCTCTTGTTCTACAGAAGGTTAAAATGGAGAACAGATCAAGCCTCTCTGACCAGCGCCTACTATATTTACTAATCTATAATTCACCCGTGAAGTTACCTTTTCTAACCATTATCTAGAAGCCATCATAATTTCTACTAAAACTTTGGAGCTTGAGCAGTATTTGCTTTGGTTCTAAAGAACAGAAGAAAGCAACAAGAGAAGCAGATATAACTGTGTAGTAAGCCCGAGGCAGCCAGGAAGCAGCGCGCATGTCCACAGTTATGTATGTCCCACAGGCTCTGCATGATCTGGCTCTACACCATTTCTCTTAGCATCTCAGTGAGCAGATGCACATCCGATTTAAGAGTCCATTCCTCCCCAAGTCATACTTACGAACATCTCTCCCATCACCACTACTCTGGATGTAAGCATTCGTGTATGTGGAGGGGAGGGGAGGAGGGTGTTTGCTCTCTGACAAGATCATCATATCTCCTCTGGTCTTGACAGTCTGAGAGTAAGGCTGCAACGTTTGTTTCAGGGAGAAGACAAATGCATTATTTAACTCCGATGTCAGAGTAGCAGTCTCTAAGACTGTGCCTCAACTTTGGCATAAGACCCTGTTTAATGTCTCTTTATGGATTCTGACTGGTGAGCTCATCTTACACCTACAAATGCTCTCATATGTAAGTGTTTCTCAAGCAAACGTAAGGGGAGGGGAGGAAAAGCCCCTCACTGCTCCATTCAGCTCCTGCAGAGCTCTCCAACATGAGGACAGGCTGTCTGGCTTTTGATAATGACAAATTTTCTGAACCACTGTGGTCCCTTCCTTTTATTTCCCGGCGTCACTCCAGAAGAACCAGAGAGCCCAGGGCACTCACCTTTGCCTTTCAGAGCATCAGCAGCTTGCAAAGATAACACGTGCTTGTGGTGTGCAACCTTAAGGTGAACCCAGGAAAGTGGCCCTTGTTATTCCTCTGGATATATTAGATGTACTATAACGATGCATTATAAAGCAAATCAAATTACAAAAACGAACCCTATCCTTTGGATAAAATTCTGGGAGTGAGCCAGCACCGCAATTATTATCTTCTCTAGCATTGAATGTTCTACATAAGTGTTTGGAAGATGTAAACAGGACATAAATCTGAGATTGGTTCTTCAATCTGTCTACAAATAACCATGACATTATATATAAACTATACTTTACAGCATATATGCTTTCTGTTTAAGCAGTTAAGGAGTGTATCAGACGCTACGATAAACAGAAAAAACGGAGCGTGAATACCGATAAATGCAAGCCTTCCGTCTCGGAAAGTCTCCACTTATTTGATTAAGTTAGGTGAAAAACAGAGCAGTCATGCTTGTAGCCTTTCTTCCTTTTCCCTTTCCTCTCCTCTTTTCATTTCTAATGCGAATCGGAAGTCTATGTGGAGCAGCCTGGCTAGCCCCAGTCTAACCTCCCCATCTGGAAGGGGACTAACCAGCCTCGGGGCACTTCCAACCCTTCCCAGCTGTTGGGTTGGGGTTTTTTGTTTTTGTGGGCTTGAGAAAGCATATTTATATAAATGATTGCCATATCCTTTGCCAGCTGTTGACCCTGCTCTTGTCCCGGTTGGGGCATGGTTTTCATTTTTAGCCGCCACAGACTGGAAGTGACCCTGATAGAGTTAGCACGCTATGCAAACAGCTTTACGCGCTATTCTTGTGACAGTTCAGACAATGGCTGCACAGTGCAATCCGTGGGACCGGTGTTTCCCTTTGGGCAAATGTCACCGAATCCAGAACTGGAAGTATCAGTTGAAAAAATAAATTCTGAGATTCACTGTGTTATGGAATTGCTTCTCTTCGGACTTCCCTGTTTCAGGGAGGATCAGAGCAGGGCTCTGTCAGCAGCAAGAAATGATACTTGTCCGCTTGTGAAGCTGAGATATTCTTTAGATGGACTTGCAGTTGTAACTTGTTTCTGTACTTTGGAGAAGGAGAAAGGAATTGAAACTATGTTTCTGGTATCACTGTCTAGCAAGAACAAATTAGATCCTCATTCCTTAACAGGACACAAAGTTAAAAATCAGTCTAGGCTTTGATCATTACGGCTGATTGTAAACACTGCTGCCTAGAGTCAGATCATGACTTCTGCTCAAAGCAGTGAGGGCAAGTCCAGGATCAAGCTGCAGAGAGCTGTAATCACTCTGAATCAGAATCTTCCAAAACAGCTTTAGAGAAAGTACGGGGGCAGGGAGGGGGGAGGGGAGGATCGGAAATAATGGTATAATAAATACTCCATTAGGGACGAATTATCCTGGATGGCTTATATTTTATCTGCAGTTAAATGGGAATGAGAAAATAAATAGCACATCTTCACAACTTTCATATATTGTCCTTTTGGTCCAAAGTGCAATTGACATTTATGAAGAAGGAAGAAATGTAATTAAAAGTAAATTTGTTAGTGTGTACAATGTAGTACCTATACCAAAGGCTTATTGTATTCATTCATTCTCAGAATCATTCAGTCACTGGCGCCACTCTGAGAGTCTCACTGAGACACAGAGTGGTAAGCTGGTTTGTGACAGAAGAGCAACCTTCAACTCTTTCCTCCTCATTTCCCAGCCTGCAGGCTGACTAGTCATGGCTGAGGGAGACTGTCATCCACAACTGTACTTAAAAATATGAACCCCATCTTAAGAGGTCAGAACAGCTGAGAAACAGGGTGGGGGTGGGGGGCTGCTAGATGGAAAGTGAAGGTATTTCCTGACACAGGCATTTCCCATCTTTGAAAGCAATCCAAAAGGAAATTTAGCTATGAGTTAAGAGGCACATACTCCGTATAGCGTTAAGCCCTCGGAAGTTGAGGTCTGGAAGTGCTTGAAAGGCAGCTCAGAAGTCTAGGCTGCTATCACAAGAGATGGGAATTTTATCTACTGAGGGAGTTCACTGATGGGATCTTTGAAGCCTCTATGAACTCTGATTAGCTAACGATGAACTTGGTGAAACTCCAAGGCTGTGTTTTCTTAATCTAACTCAATGTGCTCATAATAGTGAAGAAAAGAAAATGACTATTTGCTAACAGAACATGCCTCAAAATTTCCGACCACAGATATAAGCAAATGGCATTACCTGAAGACCATTTTCCTAAGGTCAGAATTTAAAACTCCAATGTTATGGACCCTTTGCTATTAATAAATTGGTACAATGTCTATCATGTGAGTTTATAGTATCTTCTCCTGCTTTTCACTCTACTAGTTGCCTCTACTAATCTTTTGTCTGTGCTTATAAGACCTGTATGTGATTCCCTTCAATGGCCATTACAGTGCACCAGTACACTTTAACCACCGTGCCCAAGTCCCCAGGTTCCTCAGTAGCTGTTTGTTCTGGAGTTTGCTTCCACTGTCACTGGGTATCCCCACACCTTCCTCATCATTAATGTCATGGCTGAATAAATTATAACACTGAAGCTACTACTGCTGTTATTATAAAACTTAAAGTTAACCATCAATATAGTTCTATAATCTACATATCAATCTTTTTACACTTATATTTTCATAGTGAAGTATACCTTTAAAAGATCTCCAGCTGGTACTGGAGTAGTACTAAAGTCCTAGCTACTTAGAAGGCCAAAGCAAGAGCATGACTTGATCCCAGAGCTGCATATCAGTCTAGGCAACAAATACACAGTCTCACAAAAACAAAACACACAAATAGCTTCTTGAAAAAAAAGTGCAATAGTTGTCAGCTCTTGCCATTGTGTGAAAGAACTGAATGATTATGTTGCGCTATAGAACGGCAACAAAGATTCTTTATCAATAAGTCCCATATATTAACATTTTAATAAGGACTAGGGTTCTTAGCACTCACAAAATCCTAGGTTCAATCCCCCACCCTTCTTCTTCTGTAAATACATTCATGTCAGGACTCCCCTCTGACAAGCTGAACATTAAGCGTTGTTTCTTGCTTGTACACAACTGCACACACTGTGTGCTTAGTCACGAGGTAAGATGTGCATTCTGCTGAGATTATACAGAGAAAGGAAATCACCAAGAATTGTTGTTAAAGATACATAAAAATTCAAGTAATCAAATAAGCTGAGATCTAAGAGGAAGAATGTTGGTATAAAAGACCTAAAATCCACTTAGTTCTTCATAGAGTGGCCTATACATGCACAAAGCAGGCACTGTCTGCAAGTTCTCTTGTGATGAAATAGCAGAGAATAGACACAACACGAGGAGCCTCTTTCCATTCAGACAGCTTTCAAAGACAAATGTACTTTAAGAGATGACACCTTTCCTTGCAGAATAGTTAGAAGAGCTTCCCTACAGTCAGGACCCAAACAAATAGATCATTAAAGATAAACAGCAACGGAAGCTGCCAGTCTAAGAGCTGGAGACTGCTTAAACTGTCCTGGACAATGACACATAAATGTAACCCTGAAATTATGCTCTGCAATGGCAATTGGGTGTGGAAGTGCAGAGAAAATCCAGAATGATGACTGCATTTGAACACTGGCATCTGGTGCCAAAGAGAGAAAAGGTTTTAAATCTTAAGAGTCAGCACAGCTTTATGGCCTAGGACATTTACTAGAAAGGAACTTGGATAGGAAAGAAAAAGACCTTGATGATAAAAACTCAGGCCAGAAAGGAGAAACAGTCTACAAATGGACAAGATTAATTAATTCAGCACGTCACTAAAATAGGAAGAAATCATCACAGGCAAGAAACCCCCACAAACTTCTAACCTCAGGTTAATAGCAAGTGACCCATCTACTCTTAACCTCAAAGTCTGACCTCTTGACCCACAGCCAGTGGCCCTGTTCAGAAACATGTTGCCACCAGAGTAAATAAAAAAGAATGTAATGTGCTGAAATGGTTACTGCTAATGACAAGTGACACACACTTCATACTGCCCACAGCAAAATCATCAATAAATAACCCAGAACATGTCAGCCCAGGGTATCGTTTCCTGCCCTGGGTCTAAAACTCTATTTATTTATTACTGTGAAAGGGGGAAAAATATTCCCTTCAGCTCCAGGAACTGAAAGATGAAAAAATTTCAGGCAGAAAAATAAGGGGAAATATTAAGTGTGACTGTGCTGGCAAGCAGTGTGCCTCAGTAATTCATACCCATGCTCTCTGGTCCTTTGTAAAGGACAATGACAAGAGACTTCCACAGATAGCCCAGAAACCTTTCTGAGAATGAATGCACATCAGAGGCACAGGCCCAACACAGGAGGCTCTGAACAGCTGATATCAGGAGTATTTTGAGTGACTTCTTAACATATCTTAGTGAAGGGTCTATCCTGATGTCCTGATAACTTTTCAAATCTTAAGAGTTGGTTATCAAGTTGAGTCTGCAAAGAATTCACATGTAGAAAGCAAAAGCACTTAGAAACTTCCAAAGGCTTGAACAAGTAAGGCTTGTTTTACTCACCCTGACCCCAGCCAAATGTATACCATATAAACACTTCTGGAAAAGATTCAGAGCAACAAATAGAACGAATTATGAGCATATCTATGACCGAATTTAAACAGCAGGAAAAACCACGGACACATAGGGAAAGGTATAAACAGAGCTGGCTCTGGGCAACGCAGAGCCCTGGGCAAAGCTGTGTGCATACACCGAAAAACAAAGTGAAGGTACAGGGACAGGCAGCTATTTCAAATAACATACACCTTAAAACAAAACTCACTTATACAATGTGTATGACTTCATAAATAACCTACATTACATAACATACAAAAAAGAAAAAAAGACTGTCTCTCAAAGTATCTGGGTTAAGGTGTGCACATGCATTAATACACACTCTGTCTCCCTATCACATCTCTCATCAAGAAATACTACTTAGGAAAAGAAAATAGAGAGGAAAACTGTACATCTGTGAAATAGGCTATTTGCTATTCAACTTGAAGATGAGATGGAAAATCAAGGGAATTTGTTTGGCATGAAGCTAATACTTGTAGTCAAATGGAAACACAGAATATAAACTAACCACCATTCAAACAGATGATACTAAATTGTGTTTAACTGTAAAAGGTAAGTAATTTTTCACCCAAACATATAATTTTTTTTTTACAAATACTTCTGTGCTAAAACTTCTCAAGAGTCAAAGATGCTGTGATATGCTTTTAATTGATTCGTTTTACACTCAGAGGGAGGATAGCAGTGATTTGTGAAAGGACTTTTCTCCTTGCCTTGCAATCATCTCTCATTTGTCCATCTTAATTCAATTAAAGGAAATAAAGACAGTTTGACCGATGAATGAACCATATTTTAACCGAGGACACTTCTATTTAAACTGGAGTGTATCAGCCACTGTAATTGTCAGTTAGTTACTTCCGTTCCCTAACTTTTGTTTTTCGAGGTCACAGCATGGTCATGGAAAAGAAGAACATGGATCCGTACTCCAACCATTAGCTTGTTAGCCTGTACTCGAAAGAGAAAACTTCAGGGAGCGATTTCTACCTTATATAGAGAAGGCTCAACCCTGACCACACCAATGCCCTTGGAAGCCAACTCAATAGTTCTTTATCGGGCTTTTGGTGATACAATTCTTGCCTCTACAGCACTGTTTTTCTAGAATCTCATAGGGATGAAATTATACATATTGTAGTCCTTTATGCGTAGTTTTTCATTTTAGCACAATGTTTGAAATTTATCCACATTTATGGACATAAGCATTCCTCCCCCTTTCTATCTATGCATGGATCTCACCCAGGCTTAGGATACTACATCCTTCACAGCTGGAATTGAATAGTTCCAAGGTTTCATGAGAAATAAGGTGAAAAAAGCCAAGGTTATAGGCAAGGCAGGCTCTGAAAATGTGAAGACATCTCAAACTGTCAGCAAGGTGTTGCCCAAGAAGAGACTCTGTAGAGGACAGCTTCCATATAAATCCAGGCATCCAGATCTCAGAGCCCTTGAGCATGGATGAAATGTTGAGATATTTTCAGTGTGTGACCGAAGCTAGAACAGGGACACTCATGTACAAATTCATAAACATGCAGATACTTATCCCGCAAGAAAACACAAACTATTATGTTGGTGGCGGTGGTGTTTTTTCAGAGCTGAGGACCAGACACAGGGCCTTGTGCTGGCTAGGCAAGCGCTCTACTCTGACCCCCAATCCCAACACAAACTATTTTTAAAGGAGATATATGCCATTCAAAACTGCAAGGATTCTCCCCAACTTACCCACTTTTGGGTCTGTCAGGCTCAGATTCGAGCCATTTTAGTGGCATCTGGTGTCATTTGTCCTAACAATAAGTGACAGAGCATCACTTTCCTTGTGATCTTAAAATATTCTTGGTAATTATTGTGTCATTACTGAGTTATAAAACTCCTTTCACAATCTGCATACAATTTGTTCATGAATATGGACATCTCTTGTTCTCTGAGAAAGGGTGTCATACAAAGTCAGTGAAGGTGAATGTCAATACTCAGGTTTTCCATAGGAAAGACTGGGCTTGCTTCCTTCAAGACTCTGGCCAGACACTTTGTTAACTATTTACATCATATTGGTTTGTCTGCCAATGTCTGATTAGCAAGGAACATGAACAGTCCCAACACTACTAAATTAAGACCCTTTCTTCCATATAGCTTCTTCGATATGGTCTTGGTTAACACCTTGCTGACAGTTTGAGATGTCCTCACATTTTCAGAACCTGTCTTGCCTATAACCTTGGCATTTCTTATGAAATAAGGTAACCTTGGAACCAGTGAGCTCTGGCTGAGAAGGACAAGTGTTTTCCTGAGCCTGGGTCATGTAACTGGCCATGAATCAGCTTCCTGCCCCCAACAATGTGGCTCATTATGTTTTTCTGAAATCATTCTGAATCTCTGTTATCTCATGAATCCACAGATTTAGCTGCTCTTCTTCAGTCTTATCAAGTTCTAGACATTTCCCTAACATGTCCCCCATGGTCCCACATGCATACTGTTAAAGGTCCCTTTACAGACACTGCGGAATCACTAACCTCTAATGCAGAGCCAACAGCTACACAAAGTGGATACTAACACATGTAGTTCGCTCCCAGCTTCAGCCAATGAGATACAGAAATTACAGAAATAAGAGCAAATTTCTCATTAATTTGAAACTACATGGACTTGAAAGCAAAGTTACCTAAATATTATACTAAGTAAAGGTCTAGTTCATGGTTCTAGCAAGGTCTTTTCCTTTATTGTTCTGAGACAAGCTCTGTCTCTATGCATCCCAGGCCAGCCTCAGTTCATGGTCCTCCTACCTCCAGCTCCTAAGTGCATGCAGGGCTAGAAAGGGAATGACACTGTGCCTGGCCATAATGAACTATTGATAATGAACTTGGACCCATGAAAACCAAAACATGGAAAGAAAGATGTTAAAAGTCTCTTTTCTAAACACAAGACATTACATATTTTTAAATGAAAGAAAAATTTCTTTTTGTAAAAGTGTACTGACAATTAAAAAAAAAATTCTTTCTAAAAACCCTAGAAGAATGACAGGAGAACACTCAAAGCTATTTTCCACCCAGGATCACAACTAAAAGATGAGTGGGAGAAAAACTGTGACAGCTCATCTTCACTGTCAACCTGCCTGGATTCAGAATAGTTAGGACACAGTCACGGGTGTGTCTGTGAGGGCATTCCTTCATAGATTTAACTGTCTAAATTAATAGTTAGCAGGAAGTCCTACTCTGAATGTAGGCAGAATTGTCTCATAGGATAGGGTCCCAGACTGAATACATGAGAGAAGGTTCTGGGAAAGCCACTGGACACCAGCATTCTTTGGTTTTGCGTCTAGCTCTCCCAGTCAGGAGTCCTGGGACCATGGACTCTGCTGTCCCCTCCCTGCCCCAGTGAGTTCTATCCTCACCTGTACAGTCTTCCCCCAAGAGGTTTCCCTCAGATTGTTTGGCCACAACAATGACCAAAGTAATTAACAATTCCTCTACAAGGGAGCTATGTCCTTGAACAATCAAACTTTGAGTGTGAACTCACAGGAAATAGGCCATGGAAATAATTATGTCTTCCCCCCATCCCCAAGTTGATATTGAAAGTAAAAGAAAAGGTATTCAGAACACAGCCTACTAATTCCAGCTAAATTTAAAGGCCAAGGACGCTAAGCTGATGGGATCCACGGTGGAAGCAGAAAATGCTATATGCCACTCTGCACTCTACAGCGTGGGAAAAGCCAGAAGCAGAAGACTGAAATGGTGTAGTTCCACAGACAAAAAGTGTCTGGGAAATGACAGAGTGACAAACAGGGCCAGAAATCCACGCAGTGTCTGCCCAGGGAGGGGCAGGTGCAAGGCTTTGTAGTAAAGGGCACAGGGGAATGCGGTGTGAAAGGAATGTGCTCAGACTCTGTTGTGTGATTACATGATGCTGAAAGGTTATGTATAAATAAAACTGTGCACTCTGAGTGTTTATTGTTATGTACTTATAAAAGATTATTAGAATAAAATAAATATTAAAAATGAAGTAAAATTAAAAATGGAGCAAAATAAAAAATAACCAGTGAGGTGAAGGGTCAAAACCAAGAAAGAAACAGTCCTTCCCCTCCCCAAGATCCAGTCCCTCAGCAGACACACTTTCACACACATTTACAAAGTTAAACCAAATGATCATGGACTGGGCACAGTTCCCACTGTTGTCAATACTAAGACAGGTGAGGTCCTGGCCTCACAGACCTTCTAGCCTGTCTGTTCTATCCAGTCACCTTAAAATTATCCCATTGTCTACTGGAAGCAGTGGGTCCTAGAAGCAGTTTGACAAAGGAAGAAAACATCACCTGCCACAATGTTTCTCACTTGCTACCAGACACCTGCTCTCCAGGTAACCTGAAGATCAACCCCCAGATTCTCAGAAAACCTGGTTGCTTCTTTCCCTCTGACTACAGTACCCAAGTGTTAGCTGGGTTTCTCTACCTATTGGCTCCCAGTGTAATATAAATTGGCTCTGTGTTTATTTATTTATGGCAGCTTGTTGGCTGAACAGTTTAATCTCATCTGTAGGCATAATCATTTTCTGTCTTCCAGGATTTTAAAATATGAAATACTATATCATATCCCCAGACTACTCATTAGAAAGAGAAAAGAGAACACTGGGAAGCCCAGGAGATTAACATAAAAACCGTACACGGGCTTTTCTGAGCTCTTAATCGGTCTTTCACAACAAGTCCTCACACTAATGACTTAACAGTGTTTGGCAAAATGGGGAACACTCAGTCTGCTCTCTGACTCCATCTCAATACCGAGAATTAATTACACAGAAAATCTGTGTGCATGTTTCACAAGGAATTCTACCCTGCCACAGCTTGCAGGTCCATTTTTATAAAATATGGCATAGAATACACAAAGGGCTCTACAGGAACTTTGGGAAAACATTGTCCTGGAGGTGTCTAAAGTGAGCTGTTCCTTGTGGCCATGCCCCCGGGGTGAGAAGTAGGCAGTGACACTTGACGGTAGCTTTGTACTAACAAGAGGACCAGCCTGCCCAGTGGAGGCCATGAGGATATTCTTGGGGTAATGATCACATATCGCAGTCTCTGATTTTCTCTCATGCAGGGTGATTTCTCTAAAGCCAATGGTGGGCAAGATGCCACTAATACTGCCATAAAGCCCCTGAGACACTGGGCGGGAGAGGCGGGAGAGGCGGGAGAGGGGTTAGGGGGCAATCAAGCTTACAGATTAAGCCTCAGTAAAGCTACAAGATGAACACAGCTCTTGGTGTTTATTAACTCTTCTAGCTCTGAGGGCTCCTCCCCCAAACTCTCTGCACCCAGCACAGACATGTCTGTCAAGGGGTCTCAAAGCCTGGCCCACTTTAGCCTTCAGCTTCCAGGGGCACAGATCCCACTGAGAATATCTCCATCACCCTCCCCTGGGGCCCAGAGGAGTCTCAAGCTCTGCTTCTCCACCTCACGTTATGCACTTGTTCAGACAACATAAACACTCTCCCCACAGGCAGGGTAGAATTGAGAATATACTCCAGACTAAAGAGAAAAGCAACATGGTATTTTTTTTTCTGTGCCTATAGGATGTGGAAGGTGAAGAAAAAATAAAATAAAATAAAGCTAAAGGCAAAGAGAATCAAGCTGGAGTAACACTCACAAGCTCCCAGGCACCATGCTTATGTTGCCACCCCACGGATGTTTTGGAAGGGTTGATTTATGCAGACATAAAATATACATATATGTTTTAAAATAAAAGATGCTAATGTTTGGCTGACTGACCTAATATTTCCAGTGGTGACACTTTAGCCATGTAGCAATTAAACCAAAGTGAGTAATAGGTTTCTAGCTCTCGAACTCCCCAAGTCCAGATAAAAACAGTATTATTTAAAGCAAGGACCACCTGTGGGGCCCATAGTAAGCTGCCCTTAACTACCTGTAGCCTCAGCCTCTTTCTGCAGGTGATTTAAACATCATTTATCATTTTAACTTTTTGATATCTTAAAAAGTCATACTGAGGTCAATATATTTGGTGATACTAAGTCCTAGGAGACAGTTGACACACTTCTTTGATAAATTATATTCTTTCATTTTACAACTAACTTAAAATTCATGTAAATTACCCAGATGGACAGAACAATTCTGTATTGTAACAAATTTGTCTTGTAATATTGTTAAGCAAATGAGCTAACAATGACTACAGCTTCCCAATCATAGCCTGAGACAGATGGATCTCTGCTTCACTGACAGTCCGCACACGGAACGCCGGCACAGCCTGGCTTCTGTAGGCTAATGACCCTTCTCTACATTCATAACAACAATCTCATTCATCATAATTCACATTAAAAAAAAGAAGACGAAGAAGAACTCAAGTCAAGCTAATGGAGGAAATGTGTGAAAAGTGATTGGCTGGGGGAAGTCAGAACGCAGCTGCAGGGTCCTAATTGATTACGCTGTGTGGCAACTCAGCCTCCTGCCTCGGGCCTCAGATCTACATCTAACTACATTTCAATTGATTTTCACTGATAGTCTTCTTTTTTATGTCTCGGGCTTAAAGTACTAAACCAATAAAAGGATAAAAGACCTTGCAATTACAGATTTCAAAACACAATGTCTGAGCAGAATACATGGAATACAATAGCAGGTTGGGTAGGGTGGCTCACAGAGCAGAGCCTGCACATTTAGGGAAGTAATTGAAAAAATTGACTGGAATTTATATCTGCATTTGAAGAGTCCAAAGCAAAGCAAACTGAGACATTCAAAGACACATGCCCAATATCTGTCTTATCATAGACTGTCCTGACAGAGGGCAAAAGCCCATATACTAATTGTAATATGCAAAGATTATTTTGTCTTCATCTCTATTTTTTTCTTGTTTTTAAAACATGCTATATATCCCAGGATGGCTTCAAATGAAGTTTCTCCCACCCCTGCCCTTTGAATGAAGGGATTTGGGCAAATACTGTCATACTTAAAAAAAAATTTTTTTTATTCTGTGTGTGTGTGTGTGTGTGTGTGTGTGTGTCTATGTATGCATATAAGAGCAGGTGCTCTCAGATGCCACCTGTCAGACTTGGAAGAGGAGAACCAGGAGGATGGAAATCAACTTATTTGGGTACAGGAAATGAACCCAGGTCCTCTGGAAGAACATACGTGCTCTTGATGTTGGCCAACTCTAGCCCTCAAACACTTATACTAATTATTTATTCAGATTTCAAATTTCTGTAATTTTGCTTGTCCTATGATGGATGGGTTTCCTCTCAAGTCAGGCACCGTGGCTAGACACTACTTAATATAAGCTGAAAGACCTCCTGGGTCAATTGGTCCAAAAAAGCTTCAAGTCTTAAAACAGCATTCCAGTTTAACAGATCTACTGTTAAAGTGTACAGTTTACACACATTCATCACGAAACCATCACCACTATAAAGACATTGAGCATGCCCATGGCCTTCTTTCTGATGGCCACAGTGACCTCTCCCCTGATCTGTATATCCAGGAGCCATTCATCTGTTTCCATTATCATGGACTAGTTCCCTTCTTCCAGTACTTCATAGAAATGCAACCAGACGGCACATATCCAGGCCCCTTAATCATTTGGGATCCGCTTACGCTGTTGAGTTCATCACAAGTTCTTTCTTCAGTAGGAACATCAAAGTCCAAGACCAGACTGCCACAAACCATGAGACCGTCCCAAAAATATCTCTATGCTATTTTCACTGCTAAGTAGTATTCTATTTTGTGGATAAGTGCCGATTTCTCTACCCATTTGCCTGCTCATAAAGATCTGAGTTGCTCCAAGTCTTGACTACTACAGATAGGTCAGATGGGGCCATTTCACACACCCTATTATTTTTTGGCTATAGACTAGGGAGTGTAATGGCTAGAGCCCATACAAGGTACATGTCTAACATTTTCATACATGTATAGATCTGGCTGAGTAGCATATGGGTAGAAGATGTTTCACATATGTATGAGACTAGGTTAGGTTTTCTTTCTCTTTGTTTTTCTCTTGCAAACTTTTTGCTATCAGGAAAGAACAGTAAAAGCTGTCACTGAGTAACAAGGGAATAAATAAGGAGTGTGCACAATTTTGTTGGCATTATCATCTCTTTCTTTATTGGTCAGCATACTAGTCTTTCATCCTATTGTTGACTGGTTTGTTTCTATTGTTGTTATGAATGTAGTGGTCACAGTTTTCATCTGAGGGAGTTTTGCATTTGCATTTTTCTGCATTATGGTTTGGATATAAACAGTTCCTCACCAGCCAATGCTTCATGCCCAGAAGGGGCACTATTTTGGGAGGTTGTTGAAACTTTAAAAGCTAAAGTTCTTACTGAATGGCAGAGGTGACCTGGCAAATCCCCTTGAAGGTTATGTCCATGCTCCTCAGCCCCTCACCCTTCTGCTTTATGTGCACTCTAAGGGGACCTGACCAGCCTGCCACCATATGATGGACTGAACCCCTGCAGCTATCAGCTAAAGTAAACAATTCCTCCCCCAGGTGCTTTTGGGTATTCAGGCACAGCGAGGAGAAAAGCGCTGTGGACCTAATCCTTAATCAGATAAGTGGTTTCAAAATATTTTCTCTCAAGTGTTTGTCTTGTGTTAGTAACTTCTTCCTGGACATGCAGAGACATTATTAGTGGAGATATAAGTTAACCCAATATAGAAGCACCACAAAAAGAAGAAATACTTCATCACTTGTGAAATGATTCCAAACACATAATTTGTTACCTGAATGACAGGGCCATGATACATACATGGGGTGGGGTATCAAATATTCCTCTCCTTGGGAATTCTGCACCATGTCTAATCAGACCACTTAGGTGACTTACTGGCCTTAGGTGCTGGCTTCCAAAACAAGTATAAACCCAAGATTTTGACACAACACACTGAGAGCTTCAGCCACAGAGGGCCACTCTGTGAGGCTTTCAGCCACCTTCCAAACCATCAAGAGATCTGATATGCCTGGGAGCCACATGGCGCATATCAAAGCATCTTTGCCAAAGACTTCTTGCAGACTCCACGTCCATTGAGGCCTGCTACCAACCTAATTGAGCAACTGGATTTTAAAAATTGGAGGCTAAATAAAATTAGGACTCACTGTATGTGCATAATATGCCTCATCTATCAGCTGGGTTCCTCATAAGACTTGTTCACATTATTCTCCCTTCCTTTGAACACAGAAAGAATCTATTTTTATGGCAATACGCTAAATACTCATGATGTCTTACTTTGATCATGTCCTTAATTTTAAACATACAAAAGCAATAACACAACTGCATACATATCCAGAGAAAATGAAATTAGTGTTGAAGAGGTATGTGCATTCCCATATTTGGGGGCAGTGCTAGTTCCCACAGCCAAGCTAAGCACCCATCAATGCATGGAAGGAAAAAGAAAATGTTCTGTCATCTGAGGCCACATGGATGAGTAAAGAAGACATTATGCTAAGTGAAATAAGCTAGACACAGAATCCACAGGTCAGAGAAGCAAGGAGCATGGTGGCTATGCTGACCCAGGAGGACAAAGCTTCAGGCAGCATGGTAACTGTTAATGCTGTATTAGATACTGCAAAGGTTTCCATTAAACACACAAAGTCATGCTTCATACAAGTGTGACATCCTATTACTAGTGGTAAATCTCTAGGAGCTGATGCTTTTAAAATTGATGAAATTTAATTTCACATGTGTGTGTGCAACAAGATATAGATATCCTGATCCTCTGTCCTAGAGATTGAACCCAGAGTCTGCCATGCATCAAGCACAGTTAGCAGATAACCAGCACCTATTCTAGCTGTTTAAGACGTGAGCTGAGGCTGCCCTTGGGACCTGTCTTCTTGTATCAGAGCAGCTTTTAGTACACACATTTTCTCCAAGTTTAGTTTTACTGTATCTGGCAAATTTTACATTTTGTTTTCATTTCATTTCTTTGGACCTGAATTTTATTTTCACTTCATTGTGGTCTGAGATTCTTTTATTTCAACCCTTTTTAAAAATACATCGTGGCTACTCAGCTCAGGAAAGAAATTCCTGTGGAAAAAATCTGTGTGCCCCTCAAAAAGGACGTGACCTTGCTGGTTGTAGTGAGCTGGGTTTTGTTTTGTTTTTAAATAAATAAATGTTACTTTATTAGGCTGGTGCTTGGAGTTGCTAAAGCATCTTTTCTCTTTGAAATTTTGTTAGTCCAATCAAATATTGAGAAAAGGACATTGAAGTCTCTGATAGTAATTAAGCATTTACCTAATTTTATGTACAGCTCCATCAGTTTCCCTCACATTCTACAGTTGTGTTAGCAGAGCATAGACATGCAGTGCTGACATCTCTGTCACTGCTGACAGCTTTGTAATTATGAAGTGCCTCCTTGTTCTTTGATAATAGTCTTGGTTCTAACAACTGTCTTTAAATATCACTACACTTGCTTTCTAAAATTTGTTATTAGCACATATTCCAGCCTTTCTATATCTTTTTCCTCTTTTTATTTAAGTGGATTTCTTACAGGAAGCATATAGTTGGATACTAATGTTTTGTATCCAACCTGACACTTCTTGCCTTTTAGCTGGGAAGTAAGGTTACCTATGTAAAGCATGATTTATCACAGTTGGGTTTATATCTGCCATCTTGCTGTTTCCTCTTTGTACTTAAGCTCTGTGCTTCCTTTTTCTTTGTATCCTTTTCAAATCAACTTTTGAGTATGCATTTGTACATAGGTTTGTGTGTGCATGTGCACTTGTGTGTGTGTGTGTGTGTGAGAGAGAGAGAGAGAGAGAGAGACAGAGAGAGAGAGAAAGAGAGAGAGAGAGAGAGAGAGAGAGATATTACATGTACATTTGTGTAAAGGTTTTGGAGTTCCCTTTAACACAAGTTGGCTTATGAGCCTTTATCCACACACTGAGAGTCTTTCTTAGCCTTCTAGAACACTTGTATAATTTGTCAACTCTTCTGGGGGATGTGTGGAAATACAGACCTTCTGAGAGGCTTACATTTCCACTTCATTATTAGTTTAGATCAATTTAATTATGATGTCTTCCTTCTAAGTTAGGGAAAACTGAAAGAAATCTGGCCCTTTTTGTGACATATACCTTCTCTCTGTATGTCTATAAACCACGAAGTTTTCTATTCTAGATGGTGTAACAGAAATGACAGTCCTGAAAGCCGGACAGTGGTGGCACATGTCTTTAATCCCAGCACTTGGGAGGCAGAGGCAGAGGCAGGTGGATTTCTGAGTTCGAGGCCAGCCTGGTCTACAGAGTGAATTCCAGGACAGCCAGGGCTACACAGAGAAACCCTGTCTCGAAAAAAACCCCAAAAAACCAAAAAACCAAAAATAAAAATAAAAAAATAAAAAAGAAAGAAAGAAAGAAAGAAAGAAAGAAAGAAAGAAAGAAAGAAATGGCAGTCCTGTCTGAGAGCCAGTGAATATCTGAATGTCTTCTCTGATATTCTATAATAAGAGTTCTCTCCTTGGCCTTGCGTAGTTTCCCACATGCTGAACCACGATCAGTGCTTAGCTGAAGGCTATAGGATCCTGTCTGTGACTCTCTGGAGCACTGATTCTCAACCTTCTTTATACCCTGACAATTATACATATTGTAGTGATCCCCAACATAAAATTATTTCTGTTGCTACTTCAACTGTTATGTTGCTACTGTTATACATCATAATGTAAATACCTGTCAATTCTTATAGTCTTAGACAAGCCCTCCAAAAGGGTCCTTTGACCCACAGGCTGAGAACCACTGTTATAGAGCATGCATGAGAGTCTGCTCTTGCCTACGTTCTTTCCCAGTTTTTTCATATACACTTTGCTCATGAACTCTTTTTTTTTTTTTAAGATTTATTTATTTATTATATATAAGTACACTGTAGCTGTCTTCAGACACACCAGAAGAGGGCATCAGATCAGATGGCTGTGAGCCACCATGTGGTTGCTGGGATTTGAACTCAGAACCTCTAGAAGAGCAGTCAGTGCTCTTAACCACTGAGCTATCTCTCCAGCCCTGCTCAGGAACTCTTAGACAACCTGGAATAGCAGCTTCCCTTTGTCTATTCAGGGCCCACTTCATCTAATTCTCATCTTATGGAGGTTGAGGGGGATCATTAGTTGTTTGACATCCAATACTTTTCAAATCATTATTACCATATAATTATCTAGATTTTTTTAACCAGGTGGAAAGGCTAGCCACATACCTGTACTAGTTGAAGGTCTCATACAGTTCTGTGTATAAAACAATACATGCTTAGAAAATGTACAGTAGTAATTTCACTTTAGAAAAACTAACATACAAATTGGTAGGAGCAAAGTGCAGTGTAAGTGTGACCAGGAAATGGTGTAAGAGCATGAATACATTACCTAGCTCCATCACTACTGCCTGTTACTCAGACAGCCTTTAATGTGCATCTAACAAATAGAAAACATGATTGTGAGATGCTGGATGCATGGAGTCTCCTACAGTGAAGAATGCTTACGCAAAGAAGTCCCACTGTACAGTTAGCTTACCTAGACACAAAACAACAATGAGCTATGCCTCTAGGTAAGGACCTGAGCACAAATATAGTAATTATTTTCATTCTAGATTTTTTTTTTTTTTTTGGTTTTTCGAGACAGGGGTTTCTCTGTGTAGCCCTGGCTGTACTGGAACTCACTTTGTAGACCAGGCTGGCCTCGAACTCAGAAATCCGCCTGCCTCTGCCTCCCGAGTGCTGGGATTAAATGCGTGTGCCACCACGCCCGGCCATTTTAGATTTTTAAAAAGTATTAAGATTATATGTATGTCATATTGCTTCAAGTCAAATACTTCAAAGGTCTTTTAAAAGTAGACTTTTTAGTAAATAATGTCAAAATAGCAGTACTATTTGAGAAGAACAAAAGTAGTATCAGGATTGTTGAGAAAATATATTTTTAGTGGTTTGGTATTTACATTTCCTATGAAATATATTCCAGTTTTAAGTGATGTGTTACCTGAAAGAAGAATAAGGACCTCTGTATATTCCTCTTCAAAAAAAGATGAATTTGAAATACTGAATTAGACCTAGGCCCTATCTAAATTTAGAATGAAGGAAAGTATTTTCCTACACATACACCATTGAAGGTGAGATTATTTTTTTCTTTAAATCCAGTTATAAACAGTAAGAAACTAGGCCAAAAGGCCAGGAATCAGCTAACATTATAGGTTGTTCAGCGTCCGACACATTTCAAGATGTAAGTGACGTGAACTTAAGTCGTCCCATAAGCGTATCATACTGTAATTGCAATATAAGGTATGAGTGGTTATATTTACAATGACCATAAGCCTTTAGGAGTTAATGAACTGAGACTGACCTTGATCATTGACTCAGATCCTACAGCACGGGGCAGTACCCGCTCCCTCGCCTGCATTTGCCAACCTTTGCTACAACAGTAATCAATTTGCCGTCTTGATCTTTCAAGCATAGCAGGCATTTTTTGATCTACCATTAGGCCTCAAACTTGTGGCCTAATTAAATTACTGAAGAAAAAAACACTCTGGAATTCTAGAGTTTGGCAGGAGGAAAAACTTAACATAAATATTTGAAAGAGTGAGAATATTAAGATCTAATCTGTGTATGTTCAAAGTTGCTGTTAAAAAGAAATTAACTTCGATTTGATTGCTTTCTAATAGAATATGATACAAACTCATCTAGAAGCATGGTGATTGTAGACCAAAGGCAAACGTGTGGGAAGGGAGAGACAGAAGAGGCTGAAGGAACAAACCTGGTGTAGTACAGACAGACACAAGAGGGGCTGGTGTCAGCGTCATCAAAAGGACCTCGAAGTGTGGGAGAGTTACAGATGAGAAATTATGGTAGGGCAGAAGGTCCAAGTTAGAGAGAGGAGGATAGGAAACCCAGGTGAAACAAGGTGACAGTGAGGAGCTCTGTGTGAGTTAAGTTCTTCCTGCTATAAAGGCAGGCAGGGTCACATTATACCAAAAAGAGGGAACATGTCAGAGCCTGATGAAATGAGTTACAGCAAGTTTTGGAAAGTAGGTTCTGGCAGCAAAGTATGCATGAGTGTCTAAGAAGGTCTAAAAAGAGAGAGATACACAGAAAACAGGAGACTAGAGGGAGGGGTGAAGAGACATAAGTGCTAAAGAAGAAAGCAACTGACGGGTGAGACTCCTGCCTGAGCCCGTGCTCAGGAATGGCCCCTGGAGAAAACCTAGGCCTCATAACCAGGGCTTGTTCCCCACTTCTGGACTTGGACAGCACACTAAGATGTGCTTCTCTTTGAAATTTAGTTACGTCTGACATTTACTTCTCCCTTCTCCAACAGGCTATTAGACTATAAAATAGTTACATTGGGGAATACATTTTATAGAGCCTAGTCTCTGACATTCTGGGCACTGCAGGAGGTCCGGAAGCTAGCCAGTTTAAAAGTTTAGAGGTTTAAAACTACTCATAGTGATATTCAAGTCTCAAAAATGGGAGATTCTACAGGTGGTAGAGATAGTTCAGGAGAGGCGCCAAGAATGACTTGTTTGTGGGTGGTGCTGTCTTTACCTGAGAGAGAGAGAGAGAGAGAGAGAGAGAGAGAGAGAGAGAGAGAGAGAGAGAGAGAGAGAGTATAAAAACACCTCTTGCTTGGATGCAAATTATTTACTAGTAGTGCAGTATGCTGGGCTATTTCTTCAACATCTAAGTGATGCAAATGCCTTCATGCCTTAAGTTGACAAACATACACTGTCATCATTTCCCACATGGTGAAGAGCCCAGTAAGCATTTGACAAATATTTATCTATTTCATAAGATGAATGTATGTTCACAGGGCTGTAAGCTAGGGGACCAGGCTCTCTGGTGCAAGCACACTCTTACCTAGTAGGTGAGAGGATCGTCTTTCTGAGAGCTATCAGTTATGTGAGCTCCGTTATGGTGTAGAAATGTGAAACAGGAGAATATAAGACATAAGGAATACGGATGCTGATGTTCCAGCAGAAGGAGTTGCAGAAAAGGCATTTTGTTTTTGCAAAGACAGAAGCAGCCATGATGGAGGAAACTTATCACTCAGCTTCAGGAAACCGAAAGAGCAATGCTAGGAGCCGTCCTCACGCCACCTCAGTGGGCTTCCAGCAGCCTGTCACTCAGTACCTGGGCTAGAGCTAGGTAACACCTTTAGACCTCAGTTTAAAATCATGCCACGTTCAATGGCGGCAGGGACTAAGTCATCCTGTGGAGAGGATCCTGGATTGTTAGGAGAATTCTTCTAATTACTTTGGATCCCAAAGGTTTACTTTTTCTCTGGGAGAGAAGATTCTAACTTAAGCACATTTGTTTTCTTAACAGGACTAATTTGGAAAATCCCAGGTAAATGTAGGAACCAGCCTACAGAGGAGTAAGACCCTGAGGGTAGAAACCATTACTGTGTGAAGTCTCCCAGGTGGCTCAGCTCAGACACCACCCATAGAGAACCAACTAGGGACTATGACTTTTTCAACCAAATACCCAGTGTGAGGACCTTAGGTTCTGCTTCCTCTTAATGGTCCATGAAACTATTCTAACCATCACACACACACACACACACACACACACACACACACACACACACACACCATCTGTCCGTTTTTTAAGATAGGGTCTGAAACTCCATGCAGACCAAGCTGTTCTCTAACTCACAAAGATCCTCCCACCTTTGTCTTACAAACACTGGGGTTAAAAGGAGTGTCCCATTGCCACCTTTAATCCCAGTACTGGGAGGCAAAGGCAGGTAGATTTCTGTGAGTTTGAGAGCAGAGATGGTCTACAGAGCAATTTCCCAGACAGCCAGGATAGTTACGTGGAAAAATCCTGTCTCAAAAAAACAAAAAGCAAAACAAAACAAACAAAAGAGTCTATCATCACGCTGAACCTAGCGAATGTTCTAATGGCATTTCTTCCCTATTAGATGTAGATACTAATTCACGGGAACTAGAAAATGATGAAACATCCTTAATACAAAACCCCTACTGAGTATCATGTAACACATCTTTAGTGATGTAGACATCCTTCAACATCCTGGTGTCTCAGATTATCCATGAGTATGATTTCATGGTACCTTTATCACCTTGTTTTAAGTTCTATAAATTCATCAATATTGATGTTTTTCAAAGTTACCATTTTGTTGTTAGATCAACTGCCAGACAATATGAACACAATGATTAAAACTTTTATTTTTTTCTGTCTTTTTATTTGGAACCTGGATAAATAGAGCATCACTAATTTTTAAGTCTCTCTCTCCAAAGGACTTTGGAACAAAATAATCTTAATTGAGGACTTAGGAGAGTTGCCCATTAGGAAGTTATAATCTGTAGTTATATCTTCAAACTTAAAGGGTTGAGATAACTCAAATGTTAAGAAAATAGAAGTTGGGGGCTGGAAAGATGGCTCAGCGGTTAAGAGCACTGACTGCTCTTCCGAAGGTCCTGAGTTCAAATCCCAGCAACCACATGGTGGCTCACAACCATCTGTAAGAGATCTGATGCCCTCTTCTGGTGTGTCTGAAGACAATTACACTGTACTTAGATATAATAAAAAATCTTTGGGCCGGAGCAAGGTGGGGCCGGAGTGAGCAGAGGTCCTGGATTCAATTCCCAGCAACCACATGATGGCTTACAACCATCAGTATAGCAACAGTGTACACATATACATAAAATAAATAAATAAATCTTTTAAAAAAAGAAAATGGAAGTCATCCCCCTCTTTTCCAGTAGCTGAGGAGTACTTATTAACTTTAGTGCCGAAGAAGATTTTATTGAATTCCCACATGTGCAGCAGCATTCACTCACATGATGGAAACACTGAGTGTGGCAAATCTATTTAGGGTACTGCCATGTTTCTAGGTACACAAGAAACACTTGCTTAATTAAGCAATGTAAGCAGAACAGTGTGATGGGTGCTACGAGAGAGATGCTCAACACTTGTGGAGAGGCTCCTGTCTACACAATGTCAAAGAACAATTCTAAAACGCCTTGTTTCTATTGATGTCCTAAATAACAAGAAAGGGGAGGCACATTAAGAGCCTAACACCCTCCTCTCCTCTGGCATCCCACAGGAGCCCTCACTGCTTCTCCCACGCCCCCCCTCCACCCCCACCCCACCCCCACCGGCAGGGCACTAGGACACACAGTCAGTTGCACAAAGAAACAGAGCCCTGGACTGGTTTACTTATTATTTGTCTTTCCAACACAAATAGCTGAAAGCTGCAAAATGCTATCAGAGAAGTCTGCTAAAATAAATGCAGAGTCCAAAAAACCCACTGAACCATACCAATAAGGTCTATTACTGGGATGACCCTGGTTACCTGCAGCCTGAGAAAAAGGCATAAACAGTCTGTCAGGACATCTCCAAAAAGACACAGACCACCAGACTGTCTTTGCTGTCTTCTGGGCAGTGAAAGCTTCCCAAACGTTCATTTGTTGGGGATGAGAAGAAACCTACCCGGCAAGAACACTGCGGTGCTTTCTGGGTATCCTAAGGTGGCTCTCCACCTGCTGGGCCCTCTTGGCAGGTCTTCCCATTCCAAAAGACATCTACATGCTCCTGCACCAGGCATGGCTCCGTATGCATTTCAGTCACACGACCAGGAAAGTTACTAAGAGGAGCTTCAATTCTTACCTGAGCAGAAATAAAAATGTCACAGACCCAGGTTCCAAGTTTCATTTAGGATGGTAAACTGCCTACATACAGACCCTACTTCATACTCTATCAGATATACAGCCAGTCTGTAAATGTAAATCAGCTCTGCATTAAGCTGGCTGCTGAACATAAATTTAGGGTTTTTTTTTTTTTAGTAGTGAGGATAAATTCAGTTATGGCATCAAATGTGTGCCTTTCCCCTTCTGGGAGAGCAATGTAATTGGATTGTTCCCGTCACAGCAGACCATGCTGCTCATCTTTTTCTAGCCAGAGAAGGCAAAACTGATGTTCCCCAGCAAAAGCAACTAGTTAACTATCAGCTGGGGAGGATGAGTTCAACCAGCCAGAGAGCAGCTCAGGCAGCGTGAAACTGCATTTGCAGAAGTGGTGGAGGGTGGCTGGCCACCAACCTGCCACACCCTTGCCTCTGCTGATGTCACCTTCAGGTGGCCCTCTAACCCATTACTGCTGTGAATACACTGGGAATATCGTCTATCTTTCCATTCAGAACTACGCACACTGGAACAAAATGGAAGAAAATAAAATACCGTCTGAACCCACAGTACGCTCTGTGCTACCACCTCTGCCTTTCCAAGAGTAAACTAGAAAATACTATGGTCTGTGATAATGAAAGTAAGACAACTGTTTTACATTAAATACAACAAGTGGACCTTGTAACGTGATCAAAATCCACCTCAGGACTTTTTCTAAACTCCAAATGCAAATATAACTGCTCTTGAAACAATATTTGATAAGAAATGTTTAGCACGTTTCATGTATTTCCTGTAATTATACATTTATGACAAACTGAGGACTGACATGGTAGCCAAACCCCAGTGCTCATATGGCTGCGGCTGTAGCCGTCTGCTGAGGTGCAGATTCCACATGTGAAATAACAGCCATTTGAATGTGCTCTAAGCTTCCGGCTAGGCTGCCGCCTGACGGAGACCTTCTGATGTTAACTCTAAGGTTTGCTATCTATCCCTCAGCAGCTGCAGTGTTCCAACTGGAGCTTTCTCACCCTTCCCAAAGTTGTCAGAGGGGAAGGGGCAGGGTGGGGAGAGAAAAGCCACTTTATCAAAGTCAGTGGAAATACAAGGTATTAATTATGTTAAATGAAGAAATATGGGCACTTGGTTACTTTCATGGGTCAGAAGTATTTTAATCTGTGGCTGCCAGTCAGTCACCTCTTCCAGACACCCCTACCGCCATTTATATCAGCTGCAGGGAAACATCAAAGCTCCAAAAAGTGAGACATGCAGACACTAGGAAGGTCGTTCCCACCAGAAGCCCCTTTCAAGGTCACAGTTTTAACCAGAGTGATCTCAGTGCTATCTGTTAAGAGTCAGTAGTAAGACCCTTTTTTAATATCTATATTTTGGAGGCTTAGATGTCTGAAACACTGGTAAACCTCAGCCTAAGGCAATTTAAAAAAAAAAAAGAGGCTCTAGTGAGTGGCCAGTAAAACTTTGGTGATATTTAGAAAGGAAAACAAAGGCTGTACTGCGGTGCTCTGGGTCAAAGCAGGCTGTACTGCACAGAAGGCTGATGTCTGCGTTAGCTAGGTGCAGGCCTGTGTGCTGCACTGCAGCAGAGGGGGAGACACAGGAGTCTGCCATGATGGACGGACGGCTCAGCAAGCTTTTCCCACTGCAGTGCTCAAAGACCCCATGTTATAAACAGGGAGAGCAACAATGGCAGGAGCTGAGATGAAATAGAGTCATTTGGGGACTAGGGTAAAGGCTTTTACCAGATCACTTAAAAATTCTTTCTAAAAATCTACTCAGAATATTTCTAATATTCTTCTGATCAAAGAAGAAAGAAATATGTTAAGAAGTCAGATCACTGAAACATTCAACTATTTCTACAAAAAAACAAAACAAAAACAGCTTTAATGATAAAAGGCAATTTATCAGTGACAAGTAATTTTTCTACACTTAACGGAAATCTGATTCTAGTAATAGAAAGAGTTTTCATAACTATTTATAGATTTCATTTTAACTTTTTAATTTTTTACTTAAAGATAACAACCACATACTTCCTTTTACTTCTGTTGCATAAAACATCCCAGCTGGGCTGCTTAAATCACGGCACTCATCCATGGAGACCCACATGCAGGGCATCAGAACTGACCTGCTCTAGGACTGCGCTGACAATTCTTATGGCAACTTTTATTTAGAAAATGGGAATAATTTAGATTGAGGCATGGATGAATCACGATGGTCTTTGAACAGTACGACGATTTTCAGGTAGAAAGGGACATGTTTTAGGGAAAAATAAAATAAGCAAAACATAAAGTACAAGTCTCGAGTGAAGACACAAAGGCCTCCCTGAGAAGCCTTCTAGAAGCAACAGGCTAGGATGGAAGGCCTCTGTCCCAACCTCAGAGCTGGAGTCTGCATCCTCCCCACTGAATGACTGACTGACTCAGTCCAGGCAGGCCACCCTCCCTCCATACTTCCTCAGTGATGCACAAGGCTTCTCCCACTCTCCGTTACTGCAGTTTCTATAATTGTAACAATTCACTGAATGCGTGTACACGTGTGGGTTTACTCACAAGTGCTTTGAAAGTCAGAATAACAGGATTTAGGAAGATGTTCCCTTGAAATCACCCCAGAAACTAAGCTCTCATTTCATGTGTTATTTCTTATGTGTGTGTAAATTTTACTTTTGTTGATGATTAATTTCTGTTTAAAGTAACTCCCACACATATAAGGAATGTAAAAATAAGCCAAACACAATCTCTCAAAGCTGACAGTGGGTATAGCCTCTCTGATATCAGACCACAGCAACATTTAATTTTGAAAATGAGTAGAGGAAAACATATTGATTTTCTGTTCCTATGTGTAATTCTTACTGAGTAATCAGAGGCTAAAGGAAAAAGACCACTCCTCACAGCTGCGAACGTGAGCACTGTGACTCCTGCTTGGACTTTAAAGGGCACAGGCTATGAATACATATTAATTCACATGCTTGTCCTTGTAATAGAAACAGTTAGAGTAACATATTTTAATTTGTTAAATTGTGCCGAGAAAATATATAAGCTGGCATATGAATTTCCTCTATACACACAGAGAGCGATGCATTTCTAATAATAAAATGTGAACTTCACATGAAATATCTGAGCTTAGAATTTGGTCATTTCCTGGCCTTTGTATTTTGGTGATCGTTATTTAAAAAACACAAGAGCCTCTCTTTGAGCAGGCTAAGCTGTCCACCATCTACACGGGATCGCTTTTGAAAAGCGACCTTTCCCGCTTTCGTGGGCTGTTTTCCCTCTTCAAACAAATACCAGTGTCAGTTAACTGGCTCTTTGTGTGACTTGAGTTTTCTTGTGAAGACTTGAGTGTTGAAAATACTTAGAAGTCTGGTTGCAGATAACCTGATATTTGATATAATATTAATGTGATCTGCCTAATCTCAAAGATTCACTCCCCAAATTCCCAACAACTGTATCAGCTCCACAAATTTAGTAAAACACTTTGGAGAGGGTGGCAGCCCTGCTAAGTCTAATTTGATTTTAAAAATGACTCAGAGATTTAGTTTAACTACATTATAGCGGTTGATGGTGGGTTAAATCAAAAAACAAATATCAACCACAGAAAGTCATGTGCACACTCTATCACTCTCTCTGAGACATGACTGAAACCCTTGGGCAAAACATGGCTTGAAGGGCAAGGCACTAACACAATGAGACATTTGATGGGCTCTGCGGAGGATGAGAAATCATCTCTCAGATGTCCGTAAAATGTGGAAACAAATCTTCTCATAGATGTTAGAAAACAAATAAATCAAGCATATAAACAAAATATCCATGATTAAATAAAATTTTAGGTGATTGAAACTGACCAGCATTTTACAATATTAATGCTAATGGGATATCATAGGCTGATTTACATATTTAACAGCTCCCATTAAAAAAAGAAAAAAGGAGCTGAATGCAGGAAGGAGAAGTAAATGGAAGAGTCCAGCCACACACGATAAGGAGTCAGGACAGGAGAGACAGCAAATCATTCAGAAATACACAAGAGCAGTTGCTAATGCTGTGTCAGGAAATAAGGTAGTTAGAGAAAGGTTGCAATCTAAAGAGAAAACACTTTTAGGAAATGGCAAAATTAAAACAGAAGTAGATATGTAAAATAGATGAATGAAGACAAGGTCTTCCTGCACCAAGGGAGTTGTTTAGGAGAAACAGTGTCCGTTTGTGGCCAGCGATAATACTTTCCATTCAATAGAGTTTGCAGCTTGCTGATTCATATGATTGCAGGCTGGCGCCCTGCTGGCGAGCCTCTCCACTGAAATTAAATCCACTCTCTTCAGTTATAAATTATAATGCTCTATAAACAACACTCCCATTGGGAATGGGGGAGGGAGAGAGAGAGAGAGAGAGGGAGGGAGGGAGAGAGAAAGAGAGGAAGAGAATGAGAGGAACAAGTGAGACAGAAGAGGCAGGCAGGGAGGGAGGCAGGGAGGGAGGGCAAGCTTGCTTTCTGCACAGCCCACTCACTGTTTCATGTCCTGCTCTTCAGCAACAAACAAGGCGAGCAGTCCTCCACACGGCAGGCACTCTGCTGTAATTCATACACTGTTTGATGTGGCGCCCAGAAAGGAACATGGGATAGTAACGCAGTCTAGAGGGAAAGCACTTAGGAGGCGGTGAGTACTCCCGCACAAGGAGAGAGAGCCCGTTTCATATATGGATTTTTTTCAAATATATTATTGAATAGATCTTTGGAGTCTCCAGGGACAACCAAAATGAATAAAGTCCTGAATTCTACTTAGATAAATCAGACCTCCACGTTGGGCATCTTTTCATATCCAAATCAATAGGAGATAGATGTCCCCCTCCCCATAAGATACACAAGAAAAGCAAAGAAGGAGGAACACAGAGTTAAAAATAATCAATCCCAAATGGCTTCAGACGCAGAGTCCAGAGCAAAGACAATGGTCAATGATCTATCTGATCACCACCGCAGCAGTCTGTTGTCTTGTTAGGAACATCTACTTCAGAACTCAATGCTCAATTAGTGTGTGATGGTATAGTCGATTAGAAACTTCAGAAACTATTTCTTCAAGAAAGCGTTTTCAAATGGGGTGGGAGGAAAAACCCCACAAATATTAAATCAGCCAAATACTCTGTGAAGTGACCTACTGCTGATTTGTCTGCATGCAACCAGTTCCCAAGACTAACCTGTATCCACAGACCAGATTCTTCAATGCATGTGAGCCTTAAAAGTGTTATATATGCTCCAATGAAAGGAAAAGAACAATCCATTATCTGCCACCTAGTACCCCAAGCTTCACACCACAACATTACTCATCAACTACAAAAAACCACAATTGTAGATATATATATATATAAAAAAAAAATCAGCCCTGCAATCTCTTCCCAAATGCTGAAGCTGGACATAAAAGTAAAGGTGGGGGAAAGAGCTAGAGAGAGGGAATGGGAGGGGCAAGCTGTCAAACACAGGTATAAGGATGGCCTGGGAAAGGGACCATCGACAGAGATGCCACCACCACTGGGGATCCAGGAAGCAGGCCTCCACAAGCTACAGCTCCCATTTCTCCACTTTTATGTGTGTACAGAGCAGACGTTGCTCTAAGTTTACCCCAAAGAAGCAGACAGAAGAGATGCCGCCTTCCCTGAAGTCACAGAATAAAAAAAGAAAAACAAAACAAAACAAAAAAGGACAGGCAACTGCCATTCCAAGTTTTGGCTGGAAGTATTTTTACCTGGTTAAATTCCAATCCCTGGATAGAAGACTTTTAAAATTAATATCACTGACTCAAACCTTAATCAGAGAATGAAGGCTTAGTAACTAGTCTAGGTTTTTTTTCTTTTTGATACTCTTTCTCTCTCTCTCTCTCTAACATGTCTGGCTGACTGACTGTCTCTGCTTTTGTCTTTGGTGCACACCAAGTAAATGATTTGCTGATAGGTGAGGTTCAGCAAATGCTTTTTTTCCTTTGAATGCCTGGTGAGCATGTTGGGAAGAGTCATTTAAGTCACTTAAGACAATCCCATGAAAAGTAAAACTCGATTCTGAAATAAGAGTATAAGTTAGAGTTTAAAAATAAATTAAATAAAGGAAACATTAAAAGATAAATGGCGCAGGATGCTCTGTGGCTGAGGTAATCGGAGTGGAGAGGGGAGGGGGGTTACGTTAATAAATGATTAAAAGGCCTTAACAAGGGCCTATCAGGTTGACCAGGAAAGCATTCCTCCGTCCTGCTCCTCCCCCAGACCACCTTTTTTACATTTGTTCTCAATGCAGATCAATATGGTTTTCATTTGCTGATTTCCATAATGCCGTATGTGATCTGCCAGCCTGACATAATGAAGCTGGAAAGAGCTGAAGTCATTCGAACGTTCTCGCTTGCATGACTGTCGCCAGTTCTCCAAATGCCTGTTATCCGAGAGCCAATATCTCCCTCCTGCTTATTGACAAATACCAGAAAGGTTTGCCTTGGGGCAGACATCAGAATCCAGTCCTGGGTGGCAGATCTATGTTGAAATTCAGCTAAAAAGCACCCTTCCTCAGTAGCTCCTTTTACCTCATCATGTTAACTGCAGCTTAGCTTGGTTAAATGAGGGAAAAAAGATTTAAGTGTGAATTATCCATTTCTAAATGCAAATGCTCTGCTTCTTGATCAAATAATAAATCTATAAGAAGAAAGCATGAATACTTGACAGGGGTGGGGGTGGGGGTGGTAATCAAAGCCCAGGGACTAGTGACGGCTCCAGGCCACGTTTTCCAGGAGAAACTTCCTAAGAACCTTTGTTAAACTTTATGTAAAAACTAACAGTTAGCTGGGCAGTGGTGGCACATGCCTTTAATCCCAGCACTTGGGAGGCAGAGGCAGGTGGATTTCTGAGTTCGAGGCCAGCCTGGTCTACAGAGTGAATTCCAGGACAGCCAGGGCTATACAGAGAAACCCTGTCTCAAACCCCCCCCCCCAAAAAAAAAAAAAAAAAAACCAAAAACCCAAACTAATAGTTATGAATTTTTTCACATTTTGCTAAACCCAAAGTGTGGTTTATGCATGGACCCACATTTTATAACCCTAACACACACACACACACACACACACACACACACACAGAGAGAGAGAGAGAGAGAGAGAGAGAGAGAGAGAGAGAGGGGGACAGAGAGAGCTGTCTCTCTGTCTCTCTTTCTCTGTCTCATTCTAGAGGTAGGTCTCCTATACCTTCTTCATCATACAGTGGCATGGGTTTGTTGAGGTCATCCCACAAATTACTTGTATGTTCTTTAATGTCCTATTAAAAATCCTCTCATTGTTTGTTGATCACCTTTCGAGGCTGGGAAGACAATTACTTCAAATGGTACACTTCTGAGATGAACTCTTTTGTCTTTTGCAAACTAAAACCCAAAGCAAATGAAACTAGTAAGTACACCAGGTAACGATGGGTCAGCATTCCCACTGCAGGGATGGAGATGCATTCAGTGCCAGTGTCTGTATTCATGACACAAGTCACTTCTTCTAACTTGAACACATTGAGTAAGAAGCTGGGCTGTGGTGGCAAACACCTTTAACCCCAACCTTCAGAGGCAGGCGGATCTCTGTGAGTTCAAGGCCAGCCTTGTCTACAGAGAGGGTTCCAGGACAGCTAGAGTTATGTAAAAAGCTACACAGTCACTCCTCTTTTAAGACAACAAAGCCCAAGAGCCAGTGGTGGCAGTTATATCCGAGAACTCAGTAAATCAAATCATATAAATTTGTTTAAAAACAAAACAACTCCATACCAAGTTTTAAAATCAATTAGGTTTCCAAATATTAAGTGCATTCCAACCTCAGCTCATGTCAGCAACATAAATTTTTTCTTTCTTTTTCCCTCTTTTTTTTCTTTCTTTTCCTTCTTCCTTCTTAGCTTCCTTACTCTTTCCATCTGACGTCAAGCTGTCTCAAAAAAGAAAAAAAGGCAGTGTGACAAATACATTAGGAGACCAGGGTGGTCCATGGAGAAGAGCAGCCCCTCAGCTTCCCCAAGTGGATGAAAGTGCTGCTGTTATCAAAAGCTTAGAGCAGACTAACTATGAGGCATGAGGCATGGAAACAGTTCTGTTTAGAGCAGGGACTGTCCAGTTTTGGTGTTGGTTGCTCATTTTCCTGGAAAATAGTAGCAGATTCTGCCCCCAAATGGGAGAAGAGCGGTCAACATGACTACAACAACTTACTATAGAAGCTGACGAGTTGCTATCAAGTTGCCTGAGAGGTTTAGGAAAATGAGTCAAAAGGAAAAAAGGGAGGAAGGAAAGCGAAGGAAGATTGCAAAGGCACAAGATGCCAGTCAACCAGCACTTGGGAGGCTGAGGCTGGAGGACATGGGCTCGAGGGGTTGAGGCTATCCAGGAGCAATACTGTCATGGCTGGGGTCCAAGGACACAGAGATGCTGGAGAGAACGCATTTCAGGGAATCGCTGGCATCTCAAAACTGAGTGAAGAGAAGTTGCTGTTAAACTGGGGTTTGGTGAGGCTGGGAACGTTTTCGGGGTAGCATCTTTTAAGCACATTGAGCCACCTCTTCCTTTCTGAGGCTCAGAATAAAAACAATGATTAAAATAGCATGAAGGAGAGGTAAGATGGCTTAGCAGATAAAGGCGCTTGCTGCCAAGTCCGACAACCTGACACCCTGAGCTCAATCCCCAGAATCACAGGGTGGAAGGAGAGAACCAAGTTCTGCAATCTATCCTCCGACATCCCCACTTGTGCCTCAACACTGGTGCTGCACCCCCTCCTTGGACAAATAAATGAATGTAAAAAGGGTTTCTCTGTGTAGCTCTGCATGTCTTAGAACTCACTCTGTAGACCAGGCTGGCCTTGAATTCTGCCTGACTCTGCCTTATGAATGCTGGGACTAAAGGTGTGTGCCACCACCACCTAGCTAGGGAAAAAAAAAAAAAGTAAAACTAAGAAAACAGAGAGAAAAAGTTCTATTGCCTATGAACCAGGATGAAAGGTTCCTGTGGTGCCCTTGAGACCAGTGGAGCTGGAGCTGGGTTCCTTAGAAGAGAAACCCTGATTGCCGTGATCAGAGAGGGGCTTCTAGGGGGAGGCAATGGTGTCAGGAAGGAAAGACCTGCTATTTTGTGAAACAAGGATGGAGAAAACACTGAAAGTTCTTTCCGGGATCTTTTATAAACGAATGAGGAAAGGTATGAAGCCCATGTGGTATTAAAACAACAACAGCAGCAGCAACAACATCAGCGCCAGGTCATCAACCAATGGTTTCCTGAAGAAGGCATCTATTCTGAGAGGAGGAAGGCCTGCCTTCTTGAATTCTTTACTGCCATCTTGAATTTTAAACAAACAAACAAAAAAGCACAGGGGAGGCTGTGGCACTCTAGTGCTCCCTCAGGGATGTGGCACTCTAGTGCTCCCTCAGGATGTGGCTCTAGTGCTCTCTCAGGGATGTGGCACTCTAGTGCTCCCTCAGGGATGTGGCACTCTAGTGCTCCCTCAGGGATGTGGCACTCTAGTGCTCCCTCAGGGATGTGGCACTCTAGTGCTCCCTCAGGATGTGGCACTAGTGCTCTCTCAGGGATGTGGCACTCTGGCACTCTAGTGTTCCCTCAGGGATGTGGCACTCTGGCACTCTAGTGTTCCCTCAGGGATGTGGCACTCTAGTGCTCCCTCAGGATGTGGCACTAGTGCTCTCTCAGGGATGTGGCACTAGTGCTCTCTCAGGGATGTGGCACTCTGGCACTCTAGTGCTCCCTCAGGGATGTGGCACTCTAGTGCTCCCTCAGGATGTGGCACTAGTGCTCTCTCATGGATGTGGCACTTTAGTGTGCTCCCTCAGGATGTGGAACTTTAGTGCTCCCTCAGGATGTGGCCCTCTAGTGCTCTCTCAGGGATGTGGCACTCTAGTGCTCCCTCAGGATGTGGCACTGTAGAGTGCTCTCTTGGGTTGTGATCCTGGCAAGGCCAGGACAATGACAGTCAAGTTTAGAGTTATCTGCCTTTCTCCTCTGAACATCATCTACTGCTCCTATAATGTCATGGTCAGCATTCTTTAAACATGTAGATGGCAGCCACATCTTCTTCCTGGTTTTAGAACCCTCCTTACCAGTGGTTTTCAAGCTTTTTAATGCTGCGACCCTTTAATACAGTTACTCGTGTTGTGGCGATCCCCAGCCATAAATTATTTCTTTGATACATTATAACTGTAATTTTGCTACTGTTAAGAATCATAATGTAAGTATCTGATGTGTGACTCCTGTAAAAGGGTCTCTCAGCCTCAAAGGGTCGTCGACAATTTGTTGGCACAGAGGATCTCTGACCTTGTTGAACTATGTTGCCTGGACTGCTGGTACTTGCCACACTTCCTAAAGAAACAGTTCCTTGTCTTGCAAGGGAATCCTGAGCTCTACATCCACAGGTGCTAAGCAGTGGGTCCATGGAGGCAATGCAGAGGTGTGCACAGGTCTTAACCTTTAAAGTAACAGTTGTATTGTAAGATTTAGAAAGGAAGGAGTTAGTAAGAGCAGGAACAAACTGTTTGTTATCACTGTCATTTTCAGGGACACACTAGAAGGGCAGGTGAAAGCTTATGGTCTAAAGGTGACCCCACTGAAAGCTCTTGCTTGAGGACCACATCTGAGATTCGCTCCTATTTCACCAGGTTCCCAGAGAACTCAACTACAAAAGGAGGTTTGAGCAAGGGGCAAGAACCAAGATCAGGAGCTCATGGGAAGGATTTCTAGTCACGGTCAGTGAGTGAAATGAAATCATGAGGTAAGAGACGTATTAGTGATGCTAAGGTCAGGATCAGGTCAGGAAGTGTTAAGACAGAGGAGGCCTGTCATGGGATCAGAGGCAACCTCGTGACTCAAAAACATTTTGAACTTGGCCTCAGTTTCCTTAACTCTAAATATACCAGCCACCAAATCTAATTATTATTAATTACACGAAGATGAACTGAAGTCTAATAAATCACTAGAGAGCTGGGTGTGTCTGCAAGGGCAGATACAAGGCAGACTGCAGACTTTTTTCCATCTTTTGGAGATGGCACTGATGGCAGCGTTGCTTGACCCAGAGCAGGTAGAACTCCGTCTCACACATCTCCAACTGTTCAGACTTTCCACTTGGGTGGTGGTTATTATTTTTAATGTATTCCTACTGCAGTAAGTCATAAATAAGCTTACCTATTCAAATGACCACAATAAATGATGCGGAGTAGCACACAGGCCGTGAGCAGCAAAGACCCAGAAGGCAACACTTAAAACATAAACTGCCAACAGTAACCTGATCAGGTTTCATAAATCAGAGCGGCAATGGCCCTAAAGAGCGGCAATGAGCGCTCCAGTACTGCAGCCTCCTGTCTAGGAGCATACTGTAAAAATAGCCACAGTAAGCAATCCTCCTGGCCAATCAATAGACTCCTATTAACCTCCTGGCCAATTACAGGATGATTGCCTAAGCAAACAAAGAATTATTGGCTGTTTAGTTGGGACTTTATTCAGGCCCCCTCTTCCCCTGTTTCTCATTCTGTTCCGCCTCTCCTACCCACCCCCTTTCCTGTTAGGAAAAAACATCTGCAAACACCTGATATTCATCTAAGTCCCTGCAGTTGTACAGTCTTGTTAAATTGTTACCACCTTTTCCACAAGCAGTTTTGGCAATTAACCTCGTGGCCAGAGACTTCAAAGAAAACAACTGTTGAGTTTAACCTCTCCGAGCTACCATAGATTCTTTTATGATTTTTCCTGAGACACTTTCATCCACAGAGGAAAAATGCAGACTGATAAAATTAATGTTTATTTTAATATTTGCTTAATTTATTAAGAAGGCAAATGCCACAGACGTTGGGCCACAGCAGGATTCACCGAGTCTCCTTGCTACCACAGAATGGGGGCTTATTTTAATTTACATTCCCAGAGCATGTGTGTGCTCCTTTGCTCTTCCACAAAGCCTATGCTTGCTGGAACCCAAGGATTTGATACATTTGACCCTCTCTTGCCCTTGTTCACAAATCTCTCATATGTTTTTCAAAACTGCTTAAAAGTTCAGGATGAAAAATGCATGTGAAATGAATGCTAAGAACCCCAGTTGCCATTAAAAATCTATTTTCATTTTATATTTTTACCCTCGCAGATACACTTTTTACCTTAAAAGCAGGGCTAATCCCCCAATTCTCATGAGAATAAACTACTTGCAATAAAGATCAAAATATATGACTGGGCAAGCAACACAATTCTTCTCCAGTAATCGTGGAGCCTGTGTATTTCTATCCAATTTATGCTGTGTAACCAGCCTTGTCCAGCTGTGGACAACAGCAGCCATCAGCCTATTCTACCAGCTGAAGGGAGGCTTGTGGAGGTAGGTGTGTTAACTCCTTCAGGCTACAGAGTTCATTTAGGATTTTAATAAAAGTGATTAAATATTTTGTAGATTCTAAGAACTACAGAAGCCTCCTCTCTCCCTGGCAATGTGAAGCCCTGGAAAACTGCCACTCTTATGAAATCTGAAGAACTCTGCTAATGATGTGGAATATTCATACTGAGATCTAGACACGAACATGAGGTTGACAGAATAAACGTGTAGCAAAGTTGAAAGAGCTTTTGTTTGATATTTACGGTCACCAACATCGTTATGTTTATAATTAGTTCCACCAAAGCTATACGTAACTACTTCTCAAAAGATGACACTCGCCAGGCGTGGTGGTGCACGCCTTTAATCCCAGCACTCGGGTGGCAGAGGCAGGCTGATTTCTGAGTTCGAAGCCAGCCTGGTTTACAAAGCGAGTTCCAGGACAGCCAGGGCTACACAGAGAAACCCTGTCTCGAGGGAAAAAAAAAAAAAAAAAAAAAAGGTGACACTCTGTGATGCAATACTGTATGATCTGACAATCCAGTTAAGGGCTCCCATAGGACAAAACAGCAAGTACTACAAGAGCTCCACGCCTTGAAGAGCAGAGATGGAGGCACAGTAGTCTGCAGGGAGTCAGAACAATGGAGATTCCCCATGAAGTTCCTTGTTCACTGGTCTGTGAGCAGCCAAGTGTAGCACTGGGCCTTGCCCTTGTTCACAAACCTCTCTGAACTGTTTTAAAAACGGGAACCATCTATAAAAATGTGAATCCCCTGCCTCTCTTGACTATACAGGGTCTAGCAAAAATGGGTCTACAAATCCATACTAGCACTGTGGGATGGACTGGCAGCAAGCTGGAGCCCCTGCTACTGAGCCTGGCCTACCCTGCTCTAACTCTCTTATACATGCTGGAAGAACTGTCTAGCAAATAGCATTCAGTACACAGTAAGTACTTAAAAGGGGTCTTCAGTAGCTGCAATGCCAACTCTATTTGAGGAAAGCATAGAGATGGTTAGGATAGTTGTGAGGCAAAGAATGTACCACCTTCTGGACACAGTGGAATGTGTGAGGCACATATGAGGTTTCATTTTATTTGATACTATTTTTTTGAGACAGGATCTGTGCTGTCAAGTTTTATGTCCATTTGACACAAGCTAGAGTCATCAGAGTGGAGGAAGCCTCATTTGAGAAAATGCAACTAGGCTGTAGGCTAGTCTGTACAGCATTTTCTTAATTTATGATTGATGGGGGGGGGTCCTGTGGGTGGGACCCTCCCTGGGCTGATGGTTCTGGGTTCTATAAAAAAGCAGGCTGATCAAGTTAGGAAGAGCAGGCCAGTAAGCACCACCTCTCCATGACCGATGCATCAGCTCCTACCTCCAAGTTTCTGCCTTGCTTGAGTTCCTGTCCTGGCTTCCTTCAATGATGAACAGTGATACAGTGTAAGCCCAAAAGACCTTTTTCTGCCTAAGCTTGCCATGATTGTGGTGTTTTATTATAGCAATAGTAATCCTACCTAGGACAGGGTCTCACTCTGTAGATCAAGCTAGTCTTAAACCTCCTGCCTCAGTTTCTTGAGTCTAAGGGGGAAATACATGAGCCATGATGCCCAGTTCTATACTCAAGAATTTCCTAAAACTTCAGTGTTGCCTAGCTAAAATTCCCACAGCAATAAGAATGTTACAATGTCATGGTGGCACACACCTTTAATCCCAGCACTTGGGAGGCAGAGGCAGGCGGATTTCTGAGTTCGAGGCCAGCCTGGTCTTCAAAGTGAGTTCCAGGACAACCAGGGCTACACAGAGAAACCCTGTCTCGAAAAACCAAAAAATATATATATATAAATAAATAAATAAATAAATAAAAAAGAATGTTACAATGTTTCTTGTGGAATTTGGTAAATAACTAGATTTGGTTTTGGAAAAGTACTCTTAGCCCTCAGGTGTGTCTCTTCAGACAACTGGAAAATAGCTAGTCTGGACCAGGGAACCAGGTGAGTGACATTGAAAGACCAAGTCCTGAGAAGTAGGTGCCATTAGCTCTGCCTTGATAAAGACAGGGCTGGAGGTAAGAGAGCTTGCTGCTCTTTTAGAAGATCTAAGACTGCTCCCACAGACCATGTTCAGTGACTCAGAGCATCCTTTAACAACCATTCTGGAAGTCCAATACTCTCTTGGGACATAACCCCACCATAACATACAAACACACAAACATGCACACATGTGCACTCAAAAAAAAAAACCAAAACCAAAAATAACTGTGTAGATTCCTTTCCTTCAGTTGGTTTCCCTTAGAAATAGTGTTTCTCAGTCACAGTTCACATATTCTCAACTTGTGGGTCCAAAATGGGGGGCTTGGTTGTCCCTTTCTGACAGTTCCGTCCTTGTATTGCATGTGAGGAAGGAGGAAGCAGAACAGCAGGGTACACGCAGTCTAGAATCCAGTGTACACGCAGTCTAGAATCCAGTGTACACGCAGTCTAGAATCCAGTCTGTCCCAACCTCGGGATTCTTTCATGTCAGCCTCTAAGCCCCCTCTGCCAGTGGAGCTCAAGAGTCGAGGGTGGCACTAAGGGAACACCGGGGAATGCTGTGAGTACATGGGCTGCACTGTATCAGGGACATTAGACAATATGCTTTGGAAAGCAGGTTTCCCGGAAGCCCAAACTGGTAAAGTAAGCCACCCTGGAGCTGAACCTCCACAGTTTTGTGGTGATTACACACGGGGTCAGTCTGTCCTGGAGCAAAAGTCCAGCTGCAGGAGGATATAAGGTTCTGGTACTCATGAGGCAGGTGGATCTCTGTGAGTTTGAAGCCAGCCCGGTTTACACCGGGTGTTTCCTATGCAGACCCTGTGACAAAAACAAATACCATCCAAAACCCAAGAAGAAAATAACAGGCAGTCTTGTTGAGGAGTAGCCTGAAAGAAGACAGTTGGTGGTTTGTGCAAACTAGTGACCTGGGTTCAAATAAGTCAGGCAAGAAAAAAATGTCTCATATACATGAAGTTCAATCAAATCATCCTCTGTCTTCTCTTGTTAGAAAATTCTTTCAATAATCAAATGAACTCTCTAGGGAACACAATTTCTGGTTATTCTCATGGTAACATGTAGCAGTATGATTCCCTTTTAATTTTCATATTCTTGGTTGACCCTCAGTCGAGGGGAGGGCTATTTGTGCCAAACATTTAAGCACCATTTTTAAAAGCAACATTAAATGACACGAGGGCCTGGTGCTATGCTACACAGTTGAGTGAACTCCCGCACAGATCAGCGAGATGGCTGGAGATGCCTCTCTCCGTCTGTTTTTCATCTCCAAAGTCTATGTATTCAGCAGAGTGTGAAGAGAGCCTCTCTTCCCCTCCCAACCCTCTCCCCACGGTCCTCCCCAGCCCCCACCCCTCTCCAGAGCCCCGCAGCAGAGAGCAGGAACTAGAGCAAATGCTTTTGTGAATTAAGAGATCTCGTGAGCGTAAATTTGGTCAGGCTGCTCCCTTCTGCAGGCCAGCCCCTGCTGCTGCCCCAGGATGTGAACTGTCAGTTTGCATAGCTGGTGATGAGTTGCAGAGCCATCAGCAAAGGTGAGGACGGCAGGAGCAAGAAGGATGCAAGACTGGTGGAAATCATTTCACAAGGAAAATTTCAGCCATCAGTGGGAGGAAGCTTTGAAAAATGCTGCCATTTCCGAGTCAGAATGAAGGAAAAATTAAATTACTGCCGGTGAGGCGAGCCAAAGATGCATCTTCCTCCAGGGAGAGGTTTGATAATGGTAAACACTTGACAGCTGGCCTGAGTTGTTATCTTGTTCTAACAGTTGTTATGGTCTAAATGAATATTTCTGATAAGGGAAGAGAAGGAAAAATTTAAACACTTTCATATTTTTATGTTTTAAAACATACAGGGCTGAGCCAAACAGGTTTGGGTCACTTTGTCACTAGCCGCTACTGTCAAGGCTGTGATGACAGGACTGAGTTTTACCAATAACAGGATCTCAGCTAATCCATAAGAAGCAATTCTTTGATGTAAATCAACTTACTAAGAAAATATTTTTAACCTTTGGCTGCCTCAACAACCAGTAAGAAGCACTTCCAAGGGGGCATGAAAATGTCAAGAAAATAAAGTTATTTAAAACAGCTACAGGTGATACATTAACAGGCAGAAAATACTGTATTGTTGAATGAGTTTTGTAAGCTACTGACAACTGACAATCATCAGATTTCAAACTTTCACAGATCGATCTTAATTTATTTCTTATAAAAGAATTAATCCAAATACCTCAGAAAAATAACAGATTAAGGAACCAACATTTTAAATGTTCAAAACCAAAATAAAACAAAACAAAAAATCCTATTTATTGGGTCACTGACAATTCCACAATCCCCCAAAATTTAGAAATCCTGGAGGGACGTCTTGTTTTAAAACTCCTGCTGTTCCTATATATAGCAAATGAAAACAAGTCTGAGTTACTGCCCCGAGTCTTCCCAGCATAGGATCAGCCACAGTATCTAGACATCTGTGGATGTTCACTGGACATGTGGAGTCCCTGGCCTTCCTTATACGAGTTGCTGTTATGTCTTTAGAAAGAGAACTGAAGTCCCGAGAGTGCCCTCAGGACCCTCAATCTACTGAAACAGTCACAGTCACAGTCCTAACTTATCCTGCCTTGTGCATTCCACTAGACTTGAGATGGCCAGCGGCCAAGAAACGAAACAGGGCTGGGGGAGGGTGATGCAGAAATGCTGGAGAGGAGGGGCTAGGAAATCTTGCACAGAAGATTATTAAAAAATTAATTTTCATGTCTTTCTTCAACATGATTTGATTGTTAATTGCCTAAAATAGAATCAGCATAAGTAAGGGAATCCATTTAATATGTAGAAAAACTCCATGGAGTCCTAACTTGGTGCTCCACATTCGGTCTCTAGCCCAGCAATTTGGGGACATTTTGTATCGTTTTGTGACAGTACACTTGTACACTTTAACATGCATTTGCAAGCACTATGCTCTGTCTAGAGGAAAACTTTAGCTAAATCCTTTCCCCTAAGTGTCTTTGAAAACTAAAATCAGAGGATGTATCTTTACTCTGTATTAGTGGGAAGTCAAAATTTCATCCCCTCCCCCAATCTGGGACCCTGACCTGCCTTAATATGAAAGTATATAAATTGATATTAAAGTATGGTATTTTAAGAATGTTTCAAAGTAAGGTCAAACTGGTGTTAAGAGCCCTACTGGTGAAGGCTGAAACAACAGTCTGGCTGAGCAGTCTTAAGTGCAGCTGCCTCCAATTACTAAGCATATCTCAGCCTTGCTTTCTACTGAGGAAACAATGTAACCAAGGCCGGCAGTCAAACAGTAAAGTCAGAGAACTTACTAACAAGGCAGACTGGACAAGTGTCAGGGTGCTGTGGCCATCCCAGCCAGACACTGTTACCTGACTCTCACCAAGGATGAAGCCAAGAGCAAATACTGCAGAGAATGCTTCTGACAGCAACCTCCAAGAACCTGTAAGACTACACCAGTGCAGACACCCCTACAGCGTCAAACGACGCTCACAAATACACTGAGAGAAACAAAACAAGATAAAGCATATAGTCTATGCTGGGCCATCCTGCTGCATCCATAGCCCTATCTCCAGTCTCCAAACCCACAGATCATCAAGTCCACTTTGCCCGGTGGTACCCAAAGCACCACAGATCATCCAAGCACATTATTTCATACTGACTGTCCCTTCCTGCCTTCACTTGCATTCCAAACTCCCTCATGACAACACCCTATCCCCCAAGTGAAAAATCTTTGGCTAGTACAAACTTGTATCCCTGGAAACACAAAAACGGAGGCCATTTAACTGATATGCCAAGATTTTATTTTATACAAAGGCTGATAATGCCCATGACCCTTCCATTCCTAAAATTCTCTAGTGCCAAAATCCACTTCAGTTCTCCCTTACCAAAACTGTCACCTAGTGTCATATAAAGATAAGCAGGAGGCAAGGCACCAGCTTCAGTCACTCATATCTGAGAGACATCTGGCCCTGCTGATGACTAATCCTGTCTCCTTAGTCAGACTATACACTCCTCTAGAGTCTTTTTTCTACAATGAACTTAATCCTCTAACTTCAAAAACTGGGCAGGCACGAGGATTAAATGAGATAACCTATACAACAAATGTAATGTCACTTCTTTCTCTTGGCTGCCCAACCTTCTGACATTGAAACCTGACATTCTCATTGTCTGAATTGGGGTTTCTATTGCTGCAACAACACACCATGGTCAAGCCACGCAGGTGTAACCTGTGGGGTGCCAAATGTTACACAGATGTTTCACAGTAAAAGAATGGATATAAATTTTGTCCAAGAATTATCTACCTGGCTACTAATTTAAAAATCACAAACTAAAAGCTCTCCATTGACTCATGAGAAAGCACATTTTCCTGCTGCTTTTGTTGTTTTGTTGTTGTTGTTGTTTGCACATTTTAACTTTCAGAGACGGCTGAACACCAAAATACAAAATTGGAAAAAGGAACTAGTATGTGGCTTTAATAAGCCGTGACGAGGGCACTTTGGTTATCTGGTAACTGAGTACACCAAGCTCTTAAATAGACTTTCTTTCTTGACATCTTTCCCACATGTACTCCATCCTGTCGCTAGGTAGGATACACCACATTTCCAAACCTTCCTCTCTTGTCCCTTGTCCCCACTCTTCTAGCACTTCCCATCCAGTCTAGTCCTAACCTCCCCCGACAGTCGGATCCCACCCCTCATCTTCTCTGCTAGTATCCAAAGCAGGCCTATCCTTCCCCCAAATTAGTCCAGTATGTGCGGCTCTCGCCAGCAGGAGTTCTCCTCAATCTTCATTTTCACCTGTCAACATCCCCCATCCCTCACAGTCAGCTCTCAGTGGCGCCCTCTTCCCACTGAGGAAACTGACCAGCCATTCCCTCCCTTGCTGAGAGAGCTCTGTCAGCCTGTCCTATGGTTACCAGGATTTTGTTGCCAGCCACTGTGCCCTCTTCTCTTTTCTGTTGCCTCCCAGAGCAAGGAGCAGGCTCTGTGACTCACTGACCCATGCTCTGCTACTCCTAGGACACTGAGGAAGCCCATCAGTGAGACCATTCACACCTGTTCAGGCTGAGCACACTCGGGGACTCACTTAATGGAGCCCCTACATCAGCTTTGCCAACAAGAGGCCACTATGGTTCAGATTACAGACAAGGCTTGCACGCACCTCAGGTGATATGAGAACAGAATAGACACGGGCAGCCAATCTTCCTCCTCTCTTTTTTATTGAAAACAGATGTTTTTTCATTCGGTATATTCTGATTATGGTTCCCCTCCTCCAAACCCTCCCAATCTGCCCCAATCACTCTGATTCGAACTTTATTTGCTCTCATTAGAATACAGCCAATGAGCAAAGACACAATCCCCACAAATACAGAGATGGTATTGGAAACCTCTCAGGCCAACTGCAGCCGCCTATAACCTTCTGGCACTACTGCAAAAAAAAGAGGGATCTTTGTGCTTACTCTCCTCTGTCTCTGAAACAGTCTTGCTATGTAATGCTGGCTGACCTCAAACTTACAGCAATTCCCCTAATTTAGCCTTCCAAGTGCTGCAATTCTATAATCCCATGAGACACACCTTCTTTATACATAAATCCCCCCC
>LR750392.1:288512-321275 GCA_902729485.2 Mus minutoides | reverse complement strand
AGTTCCAATAAGAAGAACTGCTAGTTTCCCACTGAATGCATAAACAGCCACCACATGTGCCGAGAGGCCAGAAGAAACAAATGTTCAAGCAACATACTTTAAGCTTCAAATAAGGAAGACTCTATGCCAACAACATTTCTTACGTGTCTCATAAATCATACCTATCATATAATCCAGATTTTCTTCAATGTCTCAACACTTCCACTAAGCAGACCATTACTCCGAATTAATAATCAAATACAAAGAAAGACACACAAGACTTTTATTCAAAGAGGCTAAAACCTGTTGGAGAAACCCTAGACATGAACTTGCCATGGCCAGAGGCCTGCTCTCCATGAGCAGGTCCGATCAGTGCTGGGTACTGAGGTAGCTCTACACTTTCTACCAATCTTCAGCACCGCTATCTCTTCTTTATACAGTATGGATGTGTCCAGCCTCTAACATACTTCTCAGGTTATTAGAACTACAGTTTGTGGTTTTGTTGACATAGAGATCTGAACACTTATGTTGTCTAATATGATAGCTATTAGCGACTTATGGCTAAATGTAATTACAATGCTATAAACCTGCTCCATAGATCCAGCACTTACCAGGTGTGTGGCACTGTCACAGAGGACAGCGCAGACAGCAGGGTGCTCCCATCATTACAGAAAGTTCCAGGAGACAGTGACACCCCAATTACCAGTTGCAGAGGTTGCATTTTAGCACCACTGTCCCCAAGAGCCACTGATAATGCCATGGATTCATTGTCTTTTAAGTTTTGTACACTGAGAGTAAGACTGCTCATTCTCTACCACCTAAGCAGATGAAGACATGTGAGAGAAAACCGGCCCTGAGGACTCAAAACAAACCACCATGTCACCATGCCACTGCAAAGAACCCATCTCCATTGTCCTAGTTTGGGTGGCAATGTCCCCAAGACTATCTGCTAAAAGCTAGGTTCTTGGAGATGGTAGCACCTTCAAAAGATGGAGACTTATGTGATGGGCTTCCCTGTGGACATGTGCTCGAAGGCGATCCTGAAACCACGGACTCTTCCTGTTGTGCTCCCTAGCAAGGAGGCTTTGTCCTGTCAAATGCTCCTGCCCACAAGACCAGCCTTGCCATGGGCCTAAAGCAAAGGCTCCTGACTGCTCCAAAACTGTGAGCCCCAGTAAACTTGTCTCTTTAGAAGTTGGTTTTCTTGGGCACTTTGCTCCTGGGATGGAAATCCAAGTGGCAGAACTATTTACAGAACATGTGCAGAGTTGTCATGGGAAGAAATGGTATTTCACATTTTGAACAAAATCAATACAACTGTAGTTTGGGACACGAGTTGCTCAGCTCTGCTATGCACATATACCATTTTAAGTAGGTACATGCATTTTTACCTAAAAAGGTTTACTACATGGCAAACATCTGACCCCTATGTAACAGGGTGAAGCAGCTGTGGGCTGTGGAAACAAGCACTGAGTCCTTTGAGCCTTGGTGGGAGCTTGCTAGCTGTGTGCCATCTGAGCTATATACTGGATTGTGTGATTTCTCCCTAAAAGAAACAATAATTAGGTCATCTTTCATAGCCTACATTCACACTCAGGCTGAGAAACTTCGTTCTAGAGAGAGACAGACAGACAAAACATGCTTCCAATCTTGAAATGCTCACAGCCAAAAGCATGCTGGTTAGGGATACACAGAGCAAGTGATGCTTGTGGTGAAAGTTGGAAGCCATAACACAGGAAGGGACGGCATGGTAGACGTGCAGAGAGTGTGCTGGCGTCTGGAAGGAGGGGATGGCATGGGTAGACATGCAGAGAGTGAGCTGGCGTCTGGAAGGAAGGGATGGCATGGTAGACATACAGAGTGTGCTGGTGTCTGGAAGGAAGGGATGGCATGGTAGACATGCAGAGAGTGTGCTGGCATCTGGAAGGAAGGGATGGCATGGGTAGGCATGCAGAGAGTGTGCTGGCGTCTGGGATGGACCAGTTATTCAGAATGGTGAGAGAGAGAAGAGGAGGGAGGAAAAGAAAGAGGCTCTGTACATCACGTGTGGAGCTAACCTTTGCTTGGCAAGCACTTTCCATATAGAGCCAGACAGAAAGACTAGCTGGGCCATATGGTGTCTGTTAACACTGCTCAACTCTGCAAATGGAGAGAGAGTGGCCGCAGATATGGACAGCACATGGATGCCAACCCTGTGGCTGCCATCACCAAACCTTTGGGATGAGCGCAACCATCTGATCTCACAGAATTGTCAGGGTTTATGAAACTCTTCTTCACTTGACTTCTTTTCCTATCCTGTAAAAATATGAAACTGCTCTTAGCCCCTGGGCTAAATATGAACTGGTGGTAGCAGTAGCTTGCCAGCCCCTGCTATAGTGTGCACACAGGACTTCAAGGTGACACCTTCACTGGTCAAATAATAAATATAGCGGCGCAGCTGCCCTCAGAGCTCTGGAAGCACCGGGGATCTCGCAGCTATTCTGTGCTGAAAAACAACTGAGCATGAGACATGACCTGTCATCATCTTCTCTGTGATACTTACAATGAGACGGTATGCTACTCAGGGGAAGGAAAAGGCTTATATCAGGCCACTGTGGTGAAATGACATTTACCTAATGCAGATACAAATTTTGTGTTAATTAGTGGGCACTTGACATTGATGTGATCTGATTAGTGGGGCGAAGTCAGCCTTAAACTAGCTCGACAGAGCTAACATAGTATGCCCTTGAATTGTGAGAGTTAGGGAAGTGTCAAAAAGCACCAGCCAATGAGAAACCACTCAGAATCACCTGATATACTCTGAGAATACTAACCACCTTATAATGACCTAGTAGTGTCCCTATTCAAATCCCGACAAAGGGCATCTGGCCCATCATTTAAGAGCCTCAGCGCTCTTACCATATCACACAGCCCAGTCCTTATTAGGGACAGGATGATGTAAGAAAATGGTATTAGATAAGATGTTTATACATTTAATTACGATTAATTATATATAAGTATATACTCAACTAATGTTAACTCTCATTAACTTATAATATAATTACACGATCTTAGCTCCTTTCTCTAAATGCTCCCCCCATGATGGTTCCCCAATTTTGTAATATTTGGTTTCCCCAATTTTGTAATATTTCTCTATAATTCTAAAACCAAAAATTCCATAACTTTGTCTAGTCCTAATTTCTCATTTTAAAGATTAATTTTCTTTGTAATTACATATTTGAGTGCGATTGCCCTTGGTAGCTAGAAGACGGTGCCAGGTGCCCTGGAGCTGGAGTTCCAAGGGGCTGTGATCTCTCTTATACGGGTGCTTGGAATCAATCTCAGGTCCTCGGTAAGAGCAGTACATGCTCTTAACCACTGAGCCATCTATTCAATCAAACACTCTCATTTTAAAAGTGAAAATAATTGGCAAATTCATAGAGGAGGTGACACAACCTAAAAGGTAAAGGCCTCGTTTGGAAAGTCTGGTAGAGGAGGAGGAGGAGAGCAGTCAAGGGGTACGGCATGGCCCAATAGCACGCCATATTCTACTGAACAAGAAGGTAAATGATTGACAGTGACTGTTTGAAAATATCAAACTAGCAAGCAGGATTTTGAATGCTGCCTACACAAAGAGAGATCAATGAAGTTGATGGATATGATGGTGATGGATAACTCAACCTGAGCGTTACATGGAGTGTTTACTTAAAGTCATGCCATCTCCTTACCCGTTTATTATTACGTGACAACTAACCATGTTCCTTTCTTTTAAGCAAGGGATGTAGAGCAGTCTGTAGAGTTCTGGGTCCTGCCTCTATCAGTCTCAATGGCCGTCATCGAGGTACAAGGCTTCTCAGAGTCCTTCAGAGAATCTGATAGAAGTGCCCAGAGAACAAAGACCACTGTACTTAACAAATATTTTTAAAATCTACATGGTCCCTGCTACTATAAATCTAACTTATATTGATATTCTAGGTCTTCCATTTCTCAAAGGAAGATGTGTGCATATAGCACCTAAGTTAATTCCTAACATTGCTCTAACCTGTACTCGCCTGACTAAAGCTAATACTACTTATTTTCCAATTAAGGCAAACTCTCTCCCTTTGTGATAATAACTCCCCCTTTGCTATATCCCTCAGTCTTAAATACCTTGTGGTCTTTAAATGCTTTCCTGTTTCCAACTCCATGGATCATGGAAATCCTAACTCTGTCTACAACACACTGTGCTAAAGGACACATAATAAGGAATACAGGAGAATCATTTTTGAAGGTTGCAATCCACTTTCAGGGCAAGGGAGATTACAGAAGGCATCCTTCCAATCCATTTGCTGATGAGGCTGGGAAACAAGCTATTTCCTTTTACTTCTTTTCTAGCTGGGTTTCTTATGGGTTCCCAGACCCTCAAAGACAGATTTGGATGTCCCTGAAATCTTCCTATGCCCGTCTGAAGCCAGGAAAGATAAACAGCAGTCGCTAAGATCTCAGATTGGAAGTACTTGAGGGGAAATTCAGTTTAGTACAAGACGACCAGTTCTTTCTTCCCCATAGCAGAGAATGAAGCAGACTTGCTCAAATTTGTATGGAATTCTGCTGCCCTGGAGTATGCTCCTGGTGTTATTCTAGAAGCTGATTATTTGTCCAGCAGCAAGTCTTCATTTGCAGGCACAGACAGCCACAGTTTTGACTTTTCCTCCAGACCTCTGCTTGACATCATTTACCCTACCCTCAGACCTAGCTGACCCTGCCTTTATACTTGGGGAGACTTTAATCCTGAAGACAGGCCTGATTCCAGTAGAACTCTCTGGAACCTGAAAAGTCTCTGCAGACCCCTCCTCAGTGTGTCCTCTCACTTTGACCACCGGTCTACCTTCAAAGCATCTTTCATGCGGACAATTCTTTGTGTGCTCATCAGACTGGATTAGATTTAGCTTATCTGAGCACTGGCTATCTGACAGAGTTCCCCAAGTGCCACAGACCTCTGGATCCCTTGTCTGCGTGGGTCGAGTTCTCTTGAGGAAGTGGGCAAAGATTCGCGAGTGACAAACAGACACGACACACAAGGGAGCATGTAATATCTGAGTGCATTGTGTCAAATTAAGCATCAGACTTTTATACAGAAGAAAATGGGGAAGTTAGGTGCCACACCAGCAAGATAACAAAACAGTAATACAAGCGAGGAAGGACTGGCAAGAACCAACTGGGATAAGATTCAAGGTTAACACTGGGATCAAAAGCAATTCCACCTGAGGTCAGCTTAAACTTAAGANTTGTTTTTTTTTTTTTTTTTTTTTTTTTTTTTTTTTTTTGGTTTTTTGAGACAGGGTTTCTCTGTACAGCCCTGGCTGTCCTGTAGAACACTTTGTAGACCAGGCTGGCCTCGAACTCAGAAATCCGCCTGCCTCTGCCTCCCGAGTGCTGGGATTAAAGGCGTGTGCCACCACGCCCGGCCTTAGACTATGTCTTTTACTGATCTTTCCCTTGTCTATCTCCACTATGCCTTTAACACAGGTGCTTAACAAAGTATGCAAAGGTGCTATACAGGTGCATTCATCTTTCTCCTTAGGGTACTGCCAGGCTTCCAGGGCACACACACTTCTCCAAATGTAGCTGTAGGTGAAATTTTGACCATTCAATGAAATCTTCAGATCCACTATGCAAATTTAGCATAATTAATCTCTATTAGCATTGAATTTGGTGTTCACTTGGTGAGTGGTAGGTAGGAGGTTATCCACCTACAGACTTGAAATTACTGATTTATGAGATGCCCAAAGGCCAAGCTCAAGAAATGGTACTTATCTGAAGGGTTCTCATTCGTGTTCTCAACTGTGGAATGGTGTCATCACTCATGGGCATATTGTTACCTATGAAGCTTTAACACAGTCACGCTGAAAACTGTCTGTGAACCAGAACTGGCTTCTTTCTTTTTCTTCTGTCACCATTCTCTCTTGTAAAAATACTAAGAAGGGAAAGTGATTATGGACATCTAACATCAGATTTAGTAAAAATCACTAGAGAAAATATAAAGAGTAGTGTGATTTAATGATCTGAAAAAGTGGGCGAAAGTGTCAAGTCTAAAGAATTTTCAGTGGTTATAGGTTGGGGATGGAGCAGCTTGGAGGGGAGGGGGCACAGCAAGGCATTTGTCAGGGGTTAATCACAACCCTGCATGAAAAGCAGTTAACAAGTGAGAATCAGAACACCCAGGAGGAAAGGAAAGCCGGCTCCATCACCAGGAGAAATAAACAACAAAGAAGAAATATTTCCTTTGGCTACCACTACCTCCTTTCAAAAGCTCAGAGGAGCTGTGGGGAATGCCGAGGACTGCTTTTCTCTCAACTCCCTCTGAAGCATTTGTCTTCATTACCACTCTTTTTAATCAGGGTTCCTTCATGAGTGTTGCTGCTCAGCCCCTGAGGGGCAGCTCTGCTCTGTGATAAATCAGAATCCACACCGCAAGTCACTACTCAGCACTCTCGGGGAAAGAAAAACAGACAAGTGCCCACCACAGGCTGAAAAGGCCCAGAGGTCGCAAGAAGGAAGGGCCCCAGTGCCGGAAAAAGGAGGGCAGGGGCACCGGGACACCAAGGCAAACAGAAATTGGACAGACTTAAGTACAGGAGTTTCATTTTAACTACAAATGATCATAAATTTGTTTAACAGATTGTAATTTGTAGTCTTAATAATTTCATACCTAAATCAAAACTTGGTAGCCCCAATGGAACCTCAGATAAATTAGACTATTACCATCAAAACTTCCTTCTTACCTGTATTCAGTGACATCACTAAGAAAGAAATCATTCTGGCCTAAGAACCTTCTAGTATTTATGTAAGTGGAATCAGCATCATAAAGTTATAAAGATGTAGTATTATCCCCCACTAAAGAGTATCTTGGAGATAACCCAAGTTAAATATAATTGGTTAAAGACCATTGATGATTTCTTTATTCAAGTTAACTGAGCTGGCTAGTTGCAGAAGATTGTTTAGAACAATGGTTCTCAACCTTCCCAACGCTGTGACCTTCAACCTTCCTAATGCTGTGACCCCTTAATACAGTTGCTCATGTTGTGGTGACACCCTCATAAAATTATTTTTCTTGCAACCTCATAACTGTAATTTTGTTACTATTATGAATCGTAATGATAGTATCTGATATGCAGGTATCTCATGTGACCCCAAATGGGTCCCAAACCCCAGGTTGAAAACTGCTGCTCTAGAGCCTAGAATTCTAAGCCCCATATAAACAACCTCAGGTCTTATGAATGGCTTAAAAGCTAAAAAAATGCCAATTATGGAGAAGGTGCAGGCAGAAAATAGAATATGAGTTATTTATTAACCTGATTTTCTGGCTTTCCCTGTGTAGCCCAGGCTGGATCTCACCCTCATAATCCTCCTACCTCTGTCTCCCACATGCTAGGATCACAGACATGTCCCAACCTGCCAGGTTCTAATGCCCCAGTTCTTTATCTCTAAAACACACTTCATTTATTTCTTATGCATGCTATTGAGTTGCTAAGACTCCCCTAAATGTAGGGAAATTTTAATTTCTGGACATTTTTTTCTAAGTGTCTTAATGGGCTGGAGTGCTAAAAAGATTTATGTAAATACAGAAACTAACTTCCTTTATTTTTAGAAGGAAAATAGTCTAGTATAGTGGTAAGTTCTCCTAGGACGCTAGAAAGCAAATTCTGCTATAAACCAACAGAGACTGTGATTTCGCAAATAAACAAGCTAAAAGCTGAGGCCAGGACTTCCAAAGTAGACGTCAGCTTTCCTTATGTGAAATGTAAAACACTCTTAACCTATCTGCCTGTTAAAGACTGTACACAGGTTGGGCTATTCAAAGACATCACAGGTAGCCCTCAGCCAAAGACCTACTATTTATGTTACACATCTGCTCAGGAGCCAAGAATCACTGTTCCAACTACACTGTACTCTGCTCCTTCGTGTCTGTAAGGTTTCATGGGGGTGACATTTCCCAAATGGTTGAGTGCCCCATAGACCTTGCCCTCCACACCTAGGGGCTCTATTCCATGCCAGCCAACCATGGTTTTTAGGCACAAGTATGTGGTCATTACAGTTTTACTTAAGACCCTACAACAGCAAAGAGCAAAGGACCCAAAACCATGAAATCAAGGCCCACCTTCTAATCTATATCAATAAACATCCCCCACTTTCCTCTCTGGAACTGAAACTCTCATCTGTTGTGATTCAGGGATGAAAAACTCTGCCAAGATCTTAGGATGCTGGGACAGGTGTAAAGCAAGCACCATCTACATCTCCACTCCAAATATGTCAGGTTTGTAAAATAGCATGCAAGCAAAGGTTCTCGAGGGCAGAAGTGAGATGGAAAAAACTACATTATGGCTAGGGTTTTTTGTTTTGGGCTATACTGAAGAAAGCGACAGGGTTACAGAGACTGGCCTTGGGACCAGTCTGGATACAGTGCTCCAGGCAACAAGTAATTAAGAATCAGTTGTGTGGTTATTCTGATGAATGGGGTTTAAGGGTTGTATTGATTATTCTTTTGGATATGAGAGAGTTAAAATGACAAGGAAATTGTAGTGAATAGTTTCCCATAATTAACTGGGAAGACATTTTGTTTGCTGGCTTGTTTGGAGCCCTGGGAGACAGAACTCAGATGTGTGATGGTGATTAGGTCCTGATAAGCATTTGAGTGGGCTTCACAGTGAGGTGTCACAGTGACTTAAAAAACGGGCATATGCATTTGGTAAAGGTGAGGCGGCCTTTCAGCTGTCTCCCAAGTATGTGGCTATAACTTGCAGATTCCGTGAGCCAGCACCGACATACACTGCATGAGGGAAACACCAGCTGTCTACAGGAGGGCAGCACTCAGTGTGGGTGAAGAGGCTGTGGGATATGGCAGTACCTCTATGAACAAAACTAACAAAGCAAGAGGCGCTGCTGGTCTAAGCAGAGCTGCACATCCCCCTGCCAACAGAAGGGGATTTTCTTTCTCATTTCCAGTCTGCAACACTTCCTTACACAACTGAAACGTTGGCTATGAGCAACAGCTAGGTCTGGCTCCTGCAGACTTCTGAAAGATTGGGATGAATCAAAGAGTCATTTCCAAGGAGAGACATTACAAAATAATAATAAGTTTTAAAAATCCGTGGGTGAAAAAACTGTGGGCAGGAAGCTCTTCTCCAAGAGGATCCCTAAGAACAGCACCGCCCTCTCTGCTGCCAGAGGGCTTCAGAAATGTCGAAAATACTAGAAGCTGAACCTCCAATTTGGCTGCTATAAAGCAGCCTGACTCAGACATATTTTCATTCTTGACAAATACCCACCCACCGACAGGGCTGGGAGACACATGGCGGCCAGGCCAAGTTGTCAAAATTGATCATTATAAAATGTCTATCTTCCAAAAGTACAACCTTTGTTCAATGTGCTGTTTCCCTTGGAAGAGTGATCTTCTGAGAGCTATAAAAAGGTGGTTGGAAAGGATGGGGCTTGCACTTGTTTTCTAGGTTAACAACCATGTTAAGAATGGAAGGAAAGGTGAACGGTGGCCTTGGAATGTTGAACAGCAAACAAGAAATGAATCATCTAGTAAGGTCCTCTACTTCAAAGAAATTTGTAATTTTTAACACTCCCCAGAAATTTTCCTAGGCCTTTAGCTCCTTTGATTTCCTTCCCTCCCCTCTCCCCTCCGGTCCCCAGCACAATGCTGCAAGGCCTAGGCAGCATGGAAAGTTCACAGCTAGTCGCCTCATCTCATGATCCTCTATCAAAACAGCACTTTCCAAAGTGCTTCCTGTCTAGCTCTGTACTTGCGGGAGTGTTTCCTTGGCTCAATCAGCTGCCAAACCAAATCCCCTCGGTGGAGAACTGGCAAGCACTCAGCACAGCCCCGTCCCCTTTCCACCTTGGGCCTGACATCCGGAAGTGACTTAGGAAGCACTCTAATGGTTACCAAATTTTTGGAAACCGACTTAGCTTTCCTAGGCAAGCCATGTGTTTAGGGGAGCTGGAATCACTAATCATCACTTGACCCTGGGACAGACCAAAAGTTGCCCTTTTGCCCCCTGGGAAAAAAAGAAGAAGAAAAGAAACGTAGCAGCTAGCACAATGATGCTGATGCCCAAGCAAGCATGCTGGAGGAGCCGGCACACGCCGCCTTCCAGATGTGGGACATGATGGTGCACAGGCAACACAAAGGAGCCAAGAGTGCGGCTGCACACTCGCTGGCCTGCTCTTTTTCTACATCCTTTCTTCAAGTGCTGCCAACTTTCTATGGCCATCCAGGGACTCAGAACAGAGAAGAACTGAAGGTCTGTCCATCACTTCTCTGTCTCTGAGCAGCCACAGAGGCAGTGTGATTTGTCTGAAGGCCTTTGGGCCTCACACGCTCTGCTCTGCGCTTCACTATCTGTGTATCACCGAGTCAAGCCTGGACCTACGAGACTCTGCACACCCACTAATCCCACCTCCTGCTTCTGAGCCATGCATAGAACCCGAGGGAAGTCAAAGCTCACTACACTCAGGCCTCCTGTAGGACTGCTTCTATGTGCATACCTTGCTCACACTTCTACTGGGGTAAGGCTTCCAAAAGAAAACCGGATTTAGCTGTCAGACTAAGATTATCAGGGAATCTCTAAGATGAATGAGTTCTTTAAAAGAAAAGCCAAACTTAGGGTAATTACGTTCAAATTATTTAATCACTTTTTCCAAGCTCAGGGGGAATTGTGGTGTTTCTCTGAGGAGTGTCTTCTGCAATGCCACACAAATACAGTGCAGGTCCCTCCTTCAGAGGGGACCTAATAGAAGGGCATCCCCGTCACAGTGTTCAGGTGGGTGCTTCTTAGCTTATCCTTTTCAGATAGCAGAGGTTGTGTGTGAATGTGCAATTATCAATACAATTCTCATTTTTGTCTCCTTTCTTCAACAATAAAGCAATAAAAAAAAAAGAAAGGGAGATGGGAGAGGGAGGGGGAAGGGAAGGAGGGAGGGAGGGAGGGAGGGAGGGAGGGAGGGACACTTAAGCAAGTACTGAACATGGGTTTCATACCATGGTAGACATGCCAGCCTTAGCAGACCTCATCTAAACTGCTCAGGGTCAGAGTAGCTTGCATTCTAGAACATACATGCAGGCTTAACTAATTAAATATTCCTAATCAAAACCTCCTAAATATTCTAATAACCTAATGTTTTGAGTACAGTGGTAGATTTCAGATTAGGGATCAGTCTACTCTGCACTATGGTAACTTGTTCATTTCCATCTCTGGGCCTTGGAATCCCTGTGAAACTGGAGTTGTACTGTATCCCACAGGGCTCTGCATACACTGTGTTGCTCATCATTAGGGCATGATATGGTATCATGATAAGATAATGTAGCTGGTGCAATTGGGGAATTAATTACAAGTAGACAATGGAGCTGGCAGCCATTCATTGTACAGCACTACCAGAACAGGAGCAATGGACAGAGATAATCACCAAGGCCACCCTGTCATAGTCATCTGAGATAACTGAACACTAAATCTTCCATCAACCCAGGCCCTTGAATAGAGATAGAGCCCAAAATAGACAAGATTTAGCAAAAGTTTGGCCAGAGAGGTCACTAAGTGTACAAGAGAAAATCTAGCAAGTACTGAACTTTGTCCATGCACCATGGGTCAAATATTACCCATGAAAACGACTTCAAAGAGCTTCTACCTCATGTGTGGTAGTTGGATAGGGAGAGAGGCTGGATATATGGCTGTTCAAGTGGACTGACCTAGTCTCTAAAGGCATGCATTAATATAAAACTTAAGAGCCTGTGATAAGAAAGGCTAATCCAGGGTGTTTTACTGACTGCTTGGGAAAATAGCCCAGAAAGAAATCTTAACACGGTTGACAATATTGGTGTCCTGTAAATAACATACTTCTGCATGCAAAGTGATAACATGAATTTGTATTGCTTCCTACAAAGAAAAAGGCCTGGTCCTGAAAGAGTTAAGAGAGACCAAAATTAGACACAGTTCATGTTAAAGGTTAGAAGAATAATCAGTCACTTGAAAAAACGCTACATAAACATTTTTCCGGATGTAATTTTCAGTCCAAGGATACATTTCCCAGTAGAAATCAACAGCTAAAAAGGAAATCATTTCGTCTCCGTAAGTGCCAAATTGTATCCTGATTTTCCCTGGCCTGGCTCAACTTTCAAAACCAGTGGTTCAACTTCTGCAATCTTTCACCCAATGACTATATAAACACATCTTACAAGACAGACATAATCCTTGGGTGGGCCAATTTATGTTGGATTATGAAAATACTTAAAATACAAAATCGTATAATGACTGTTGTCCTTCAGTTTTTCACTAAAGAAAGGGGGAAGCGGGAAAGACATTTAATAAAAGGCTGTGATTTGCACACAGATAAGGGGCCACAATCACTTTCTTTTCTTTTTCTCCCCCTCAGAAGGTAAATAATACTAAAGGATGGTATTGTGGCCTGGTGATGGTCTGGAGTCTATGAATACAGTTCTGATGCACGCAAGGCAGTCACCGGCACAACTGGAATGAGTTACGCTGCTTGCAACAGACAAGGGAAAATTTCACCCTTGGAAGTATGTTGGATCTTCTGTACTTGGTCAGAGGTTACAGAAACATTAGTTTTAAGGATAAAGTAATCTTAAGTAAAAACCAAAAGATACATTCAGAATTTATTACTGCTCCACTCCATACATATCTCACAATATACACAAGTCTCCATAGCATCAGTCGAGCAGAAGCTCAAGCCCCTAACTAGAGAAATCATAAATTTTAAACATGCATGCAAAGGTGAACTCTGTTTTTCTACTTCTTCCTTGAAATTCCAGAGATTTTAAGGCATCTATGAAAGCACACAGAAAAGCTCACCCCCAGCATTAGATGGGGAGGGCAAGAATTTTAACTTTTTCTCCAATGGATAAAGCTATGTAAAAGAAGACATTCTGGAAGTCTTTGGAGAGAAAGCATAGAATAAATCATAGCTGTACGATCTGGAAAAGCTTGGTTAGACATAAAGAGAGTTTTACATCTGTGCCTGTACATTTTTGCCTAGGGAATAATGGATCTTCTAAGACATTCATGAAACAATGCTGTAATGTCCCATCCTTAACCAGCAAAACTTAAGAGTTGCATTTGCAACTGTGCTATCTCATTAGATGTTACTGAGAATTACATCAAATATCCATGAAGCTAACATAAAAATGACTTCAGCAAAAATCACCAAGAGCTACATCAAAGTAGAGAGTTCAAACACCTGAGTGAACTTTGGGGGACTCATGGTGCACCTCTATGAATGATCTTCTGATGTCTAAGCTTCATCCTGCTTCTGAGAACACAGAGTAGTGGAACTGAGGCAGCATGCACACTGGAAAGGAACGCACACAGCAGTACAGCTTAATGTCACATGCTGAGAGGCTGGGGACACGACAGCCTCACTCACAGAACTCTCACTACAAGAGCATGTTAGGGGCCCACTTGCCATCTCCACAAGATAGTTCTGCCTAAACGCAGAGTATTTTCATTTAAATGTAAAACATTTGAGGCCAGCCTGGGCAAACACTATGAAGTAGTCTTTGGAGTTAAAAGTAATGAAAATAGAAAGGCTCTGCCGGGCGTGGTGGCGCACGCCTTTAATCCCAGCACTTGGGAGGCAGAGGCAGGCGGATTTCTGAGTTCGAGGCCAGCTTGGTCTACAAAGTGAATTCCAGGACAGCCAAGGCTACACAGAGAAATCCTGTCTTGAAACAAACAAACAAAACAAAAAAGAAAATAGAAAGGCTCTCCAATTGTTTTCCAAAATCAGTCTTCTCTGCACATAGGAAGACATTCAAACTAAAACCTAAAGGTGGACTCAAATCTGCATTTTTAGTTCAAATATTTTGCATTCCTTTCTCATTTAAGACACTTGCTCATGAAAGCCACCATTATTTAAAAGTGAAGAAAGAAAAGGGACTAGGTCTTCCTTTTCTGCTGGATCTGCTATTATCACCTGTATCTGTTTCCAGGAAGCCAATCTTCATTAGGGTTAATCTGCCTACTAAATGAATAAACAAAGGATTTCTCTGTCACTTGGAGGCCAGGTGAGCCGATAGCATCTTCTAACACAGAAAAGCATCTGTACTTGACTGCAGAGGAAATTACCTGCTGCAACCCCACACCTGAGGATCACTTGGCAGGCAGATCAGTGATGCTGAGCAACATACAGAAAATGGACTAGAACTATAATGTTCAAAGCATTAAAACCTGCCCTTGTTTTTAAAATGAAGAACAATTTTATGTACGTTTTCACTAAGGAACACTAGACAAAAAAAAAAAAAAATTCAAGTAGTTAAGGTAATTTCCATTCTGTTCCACTTCTACCCTCAGCCTCAGTAACCCGGGAGAGTAGGAGTCACACGCCAACACCAACACACTGAACAATATAGAGAATTGAAACGTCTCTGTGTCAAGTACTTGACAGTAACATTCTAAACACTATGACATTAACAATCTAAGGTGCGCTGTTAGGTTATCATTCCTTTACTAGACTGATAAATTCAGACCAAGAAAACTATATAACCTTAGTAGTTGAACAGCAAAACTAAGAACCCACGACCAACCATTGTTGACATATTAAATTATTAAGAGCATCCCTTGTTTTAACTTGTGGAGCAAAATCTTATTGCCCTGAGAAATGATTTTGCTATCTAAATAATCCAACAGGAAACCACTGGTGTTAAATAAATAAACACAAACAATGTGAAAGAAATGAGGTCAAAGATACCTGACCTGGCTCCAGACTGAGTGTGCAGCTGTGTGAGGGAGGGGACACAGGCGCAGATACAAGGTAACAGCAACATCTGACAGACTGAAAACACCAGCACTCCCATTCTAAAGCCTGCAAACCAAGCATCCTTAGAGATGCTGGGCTCCGGAGGACCAGGGTGCGATGCAGAGTGAAATAAGAGCAACCCACCAAAACGCTACCCTTGGCTCAGGGACCCCTAAGTTGCTGACACAGGTGTTGCTTCTTTATTTAGCTTCTAATAATAAACATGTAGAGGAAGAAGCCAAACTACCGGGCAGGTTCTGCATGGTTCTCTGGAGGCATCAGGAACTAAAAGAATGAGGCAAGAGAGGAGAAAGGTCAGTCGACATTTAATGAGTGCCTACTGTGTGTCACGTCCCCTGTGAGAATGACTGGGCTTGCTCAAGAGTGATAAAAAACAGATTCACTCTTCACATACACTACGTCATCATTACCTATGAAAGTAGGAGCCTTTCGGGTGCACAAGGGCATCGTAGCAGTTTTCACAGTGTGTGTGCAAGATGGATCTGAGAGACAAGAAAAACGCTGAGAGGTGTGTTCACCTGGATTGAGGACATCATCAACGGAGAAGCTGCTTGTGCACACTGCACTTCAGGAGGTGCTCGGGAGAAAAAGCAGAAAGGACAGGCTGAGAATATGCAATTGTTCCCAGTCTTCATCTGTCAGGCCAGGTTTTCAAAGATAAGCCATTTAAACATAAATGCAAACTGCTTGTGGTCCCCACCAGCCATCGGCCTGCACTGGAACACTGACGACAGATGCTATACACGAATGTCACATATGTACTCTCAAATCTATTTTCACCCAGTGATTTTGGAGAACAGGGGGAAATTCAGCATGTCAGTTTAAGGAAATAGGTAAGGTTTCCCTTTTAAGACCCTAAAAAACCATATGGGAGCAAGATAATGTTTGCTCTGACCTGCCAAGATTCCGTGGCGCTCATCCCAGCCGGTGGGTCGGTATTACATTCCTGTGTACTAAGGCTCACTCTGGGGCCTGGCCAGGTTTGGATGTGTGAAAAATGCATGTACTCAGAGAACTCCTTCACAGCTCCACTGCTCCACATCTGAGGATGCTCCTCATAAGGCTATTCGAGCCAACAGCCACAGGATGCTTCCAAGCCCACTAGACTGTCCTTTAAGCTTGTCTGGACACAGGAATCAAGAGAAGGCTTTGTTACCTGGCTCAAAGCCAAGAGGAGACTCCTGTGCTCAACTTGCAATTCTCAAGCCACATCACACTCTGCTAACTCTTTCCTTACCAATCCATTTCAAAAGCACCAAAATGTGTCTGCTCGTAATGAGTCACATACATGATTTCTAACTATTTATAATCATGACCATATTAAATGTGGAGGAGAAAAAAAATGACAGCTAGAAATGCTAAAAAGCAGAGCTGGAGAAATGGCTTAGTGGCTAAGAAGGTCTTTTAAGCAACCTTATAGATAGGCAGTTCACAACTGCATTATAGCTAAGTCTAGATCCAGAGGACCTGATGCCCTTTTCTGGCTTCTGATGGCACTGCACTCATGTGCAAAAGTCTCCCCAAACCCCCTACAACACAAACAAATAAATGAATATAAATTGTTTTTAAAAATAGCTACGAGTATTCACATTAAAATATTTAGTGTGAGCCAGGCGTGGTGGTGCACGCCTTTAATCCCAGCACTTGGGAGGCAGAGGCAGGTGGATTTCAGAGTTCGAGGCCAGCCTGGTCTACAGAGTGAGTTCCAGGACAGCCAGGGCTATACAGAGAAACCCTGTCTCGAAAAACCAAAAAAAAAAAAAAAAATTTAGTGTATATTATATAGAAATAACTCGAAAAATATAAAGAAAAAGTATATTAGTAGGGAGAAGTTCTACTTCGATTTTAAATTTTGCTGTCTTGTTAAACAGATCAAACCAGTTGGGAACCTGTGGTCCTTCTGTTTTAGCCTTCAAAGTATGGGCAGTACTGTGAGTATAGGTGCACAGTCCTACCCAGATCACACTAATGCAAAATGAGCTGTGTGTGTGTGTGTGTGACACCAGGGGTTGTTAATTATATTCATGACATTATTAGTGACATTGAAAATATACCTCATCATTCATTCATTCATTCATAAATTTAAGCTCTATTCTTCTATTCTGAGGATGTGTGAAAATGCATGTACTCAGAGAACTCCTTCATAAAACATAAAACTACAGCCTTGAGGCAAATATAGAAGTGGATGCTCATAGTCATCTATGGGATGGAACACAGGGCCCCCAATGGGGGAGCTAGAGAAATTACCCAAGGAGCTGAAGAGGTCTACAACCCTTTAGGTGGAACAACAATATGAACTAACCAGAACCCCCAGAGCTCGTGTCTCTAGATGCATATGTAGCAGAAGATGGCCTAGTTGGCCATCATTGGGAAGAGAGGCCCCTTGGTCTTACAAACTTTATATGCCCCAGTCCAGGGGAATGCCAGGGCCAAGAAGTGGGAGTGGGCAGGTAGGGGAGCAGGGCGGGGGAAGGGTATAGGGGACTTTCGGGATAGCATTTGAAATGTACATAAAGAAAATATCTAAAAAAAAAAAAAAAAACTACAACCTTGAATCTTGTGAGCTCACAGACTTACTATACACAGTTTTTTAAAAAATTGTTGTTGTCCTGTTTTTGTATTTGTAGATGAAATTATTTGACATAAAATGTTGGAAAATAAATGTCCTCTTCACAGTCATGCTATCAATTGCTGGCCATTTATACCTTTAGATGCACAGAGGATTCTCAGAATTCTAAATATGCTATTTTCATAGGGACTGCATTAAAGTTCTAAATTAAGAAATATCTGCTGGGCGGTGGTGGCGCACACCTTTAATCCCAGCCTGGTCTACAGAGTGAGTTCCAGGACAGCCAGGGCTATACAGAGAAACCCTGTCTCGAAAAACCAAAAAAAAAAAAAAAAAAAAAAGAAATATCTGCATTAAAAAATATAGTCTGTATATTCAGAATGTACTATATACATTACTCTGAAGAGCTATGAGGGCTCATTAGTATTTATTTATATTTCCTTATTGTGCTTATTAGTTTTTACAGCCACATAACACAAACTAAAGTTATCTGAGAAGAACCTCCAAAAGAAGGTGACAGCAGGACTGGAGGACATTTTCTAATTTAGTGAGTGATGGAGTGATCAGGGAGGGCCCTGGACTGGTAGTAATGGGTTCTGGAAGAAGACAGGCTGAGCAAGCCATGAGGAACAAGCCAGTAAGCATGGTCCTCCTCCATGGCCTCTTTGTCAGCTTCTATATACATTCCTGTGGGGCTGGTTTGAGTTCCAGCCTAGGCTTCCCTTAGTGAACTGTGATTTGGGATAGGAACACTAAATAAACCCCTTCTTGCCCGAGTTGCTGTGGGGCAATATTCATCACAGCAATATTCATTCTAACTAAGGCATGTACATTACTGGGCTGGGATTCTAACTCATTGTGTAGCCCAGGCTGGCCTTGAATTCATGATCCTATTTCAATTTCCTAAAACAAACTAGCATATAATTATGAGCTATATGTAGTTTCATTATATAGTCTCTGATTTCTTTCTCAGGATCATTCCTAAGAATGATGGTCTTCTGGCACTATTGTGATGAGATCATAAAGATTAGGTATCTTTAAAGACTAGTCTTCCATAAAGACTAGATAGTCTTATATGGAAAAAGGATAAGATGACCAGTCAATAAATTTTAAAAGTTGATGGTCTTGAACGTTTAAGGTAAAAATAATGTTTTGTCTACAAATGATGAGTTTTGTAGTTATATCTTTTGTTTTTTTTTTAAAGTTTATTACTTCTGTGTGGGACGGCATGATTTTATGTACACCATGTATATGCAGATATCCAGAGACCAGATCCTCTGAACTGGGGTTACAGATGAATGTGGGTGCCTTGTGGGTACCGGGAACCTAAGCCAGGTCCTCCACGAGAGCGATCTCTCTGGCATTCTCTATATTTTATAGGTTAATATATTGCCTGGAACATCCAGAGTAACTATATAATAACAGCTTTCTTATAATTTTGAAGAGCTTGCTGACAGAATCCTGATATAGCTGTCTCCTGAGAGGCTCTGCCAGTACCTGAAAAATACAGAAGTGGATGCTCACAGTCATCCACTGGTCAGAGCACAGGGTCCCTGAAGGAGCTAGAGAAAGAACCCAAAGAGCTGAAGGGGTTTGCAGCCCCATAGGAAGAAGCACTTGGGAGGCAGAGGCAGGTTGATTTCTGAGTTCGAGGCCAGCCTGGTCTACAAAGTGAGTTCCAGGACAGCCAAGGCTATACAGAGAAACCCTGTCTCAAAAAACCAAAAAAAAAAATAAAATAAAATAAAAGAAGAAGAAGAAGAAGAAGAAGAAGAAGAAGAAGAAGAAGAAGAAGAAGAAGAAGAAGAAAGAATAAATCCAAACAGATCTCCCACTAAATCCAATATTGATCTGTGGTTTAATATATCAAGTCTTCATTAGGAATACATGATTCTATCCCTAGTTATCTCAGATAACTTACAGGAAGAAGTACTAATCTTATCAAAGGATAATTTAGCATTGAGAATAATACATTTTTTCTTATTGTATCAACTAACAGTGATATAGTATAGTAACAGGAAATATGAAAAAAATCCTATTTGATCATGGTAGATTGGACTTTTATTACAATGTTGAATTTGGTTAGAACTGTATTTGGGGTTCTAAATGGAAATCCATGTAAGATTGGTGTAGAGCTTCCTTTTCTGTTTTCTAGGACTCTAGCTTGTTTTTTAAAAGCCTTGTTTAGAGTGAATTAGGGACACGAGGTTGTCAATAGGTGTTGAAAAGTTCTTCAGAGCTGACACTGTTTATTATGGGCCAGGAAAAGGCCACAGGCTGTGCACACAGAGGTGAGATAATGGCTTCCGCCTCACTTCACTGTCGGTCTCACTCAGCCTGAAGTGCTGTGTCTGGGGACTCCCACCCAAGCATCATTTAAGGGCAGAGGACACTGAAGTTACCGTCAGACTGTCAACACTCGAGGAGATAATACCAAAGCCATGCTGAACTTCTATAGAGTTAATGTAGACTAAGAAACAAGACAGGTAAGAGAACAACTGCAAGGTTTATCTTAAAAGCTGGCACTAGAGGCTCAAGAAGGTGGTTCCAAGAATAGATGGACATTCTAGGGCTCACACTCCCCTATGGTTTTGCTGCCATCAACGAGAGGTTACCTAGACATGTGTGACAGCATATGCTATAATCCCAAGTCTCAGAAAGCTGAGGCAGGACGATAGCAAATTCTTTTCTCCTGAGAGTCTGAGGTAGAGAAAGACACATACATTTTCTTTTTTTTTTTAAATTTCAGTTCTTTTTTAAAGAGTTTATTTATTCTGTGTATATAAGTATACACTGTAGCTGTACAGATAGTTGTGAGTCTTCATCTGGTTATTGGGATTTGAATTTAGAACCTCTACTCGCTCAGGTGGGCCCCACTCATTCCAGTCGGCCCCACTTGCTCCAGCCCAAAGATTTATTGATTATTATGTATAAGTACACTGTAGCTGTCTTCAGATGCACCAGAAGAGGGCATCAGATCTCATTATGGGTGGTTGTGAGCCACCATGTGGTTGCTGGGATTTGAACTCAGGACCTTCGGTAGAGCAGTCAGTGCTCTTACCCGCTGAGCCATCTTACCAGCCTAACACATACATTTTCAAATTGACATTTTAGAATGAAGAGACATCACATGCTCCTGTACTCGTGACTACGTGGAAGGTTGAGTTAGGAGAATCATTCAGTGCAGGCGTCACAGGCCAGCAGAATGGAGGGACACAGTGAAGAACTGGGAAATTAAAACACAAAACAAAGGAAGCAACACAACAGTCCTAGTTACCTGTCGCGATAGGCATGGCAGGAGTCCTAGTTACCTGTCACCATAGGCATGGCAGGAGTCCTAGTTACCTGTCACCATAGGCATGGCAGGAGTTAAGGAAGGGTGCAGGGTAAAAAGATACAAGGAAAAGAACGATGGACAATTACTCTACTTCACAATAGATGGGAATCTACATATTGAAGAAACCCAACAGACCCTCAAAAAAATAAAAATAAAAAGCCTATCAGAAGATACAGTGGAATTCTAATTAGTTTCTCTTTCTAAACTACACATATGGGTGTGTGGATGTGACATGCTCAATCTCCTGTGAGCTGCCTGATATAGATGTGGAATTAAACCCATGTCCTCTGCAAGAGCAGCCAGGGCCATCCCGAGCCATCTCTGCAGCTGCATAGGCTTACTCTACTAGCTTTAGGTTGTGGCTGTACTGAGGACTGAACGCAGGGCACTGTGTAAGTTAGGCAAGAGCTGTACACTGAGCCACAGCCGCAGACCAAAAAACGAGGAAAGAGCCTGGAAGGCAGAGAGCAGACAGATGCGGATGGGCACATTCCCAACGCTATCAGACTCTTATCAGAAAGGGCAGGATAAAAGGAAGCCACAGCATGTATATTTCTTTTTTGTTGTTGTTAAATATTTATTTATTATTATATGTAAGTACACTGTAGCTGTCTTCAGACACACCAGAAGAGGGCGTCAGATCTCATTACAGATGGTTGTGAGCCACCATGTGGTTGCTGGGATTTGAACACAGGACCTTTGGAAGAGCAGTCGGTGCTCTTAACCACTGAGCCATCTCTCCAGCCCCAACATGTATATTTCAATGCTTTATTTTTTTCCCACACATACATGTACGTATTTGTGGAGTACCAAGTGATGCTTAGATATGACAAAATTTTTTGAGTGCTGAAAGGCAAAAACTGTAGACTGTGAACTCCCACCCAGCTGGAACATCCTCCAGGAATGAATGGCACATTAGGGGCTTCTCAGATAAAGAAGAATTAGGTGAGTTTACTCCCAGAATACTTGTTGTAGAAGAATGACTATAGAAGTTCTCCTGACACAAGGAAACCCGGGGTGGGGGGTGGGGGGGGTGGGGGTGGGGAGCCAGAGAGGCCAAGGTTAATAAAAACAAGCTTTCCTCTTATGCTTCAATTTCTAAATTATGTGTGACATCACTTGCTGATGCCATCCAAGTTTATATAAGGTAATTTAAAAGATAACTACATTAGAAATAGTGGAAGAAAGAGCCATAGAGGAGAAAATATTACCAAAATTGGTGAATAATGAATAGTAGATAGAGGAAAAAAATAGGTATTTATGCTATAATACCCATAACTACAAAGAAATGCAATATAAGTACTAGATAAACATACTGTATCTGCATGCCTAAATAACCAAGCTGCACAGTCATGGGTAATGTACACAGGGCTGGAAGGAGGAGGAAGATCATGGGTAACATACACAGGGCTGGAAGGAGGAGGAAGATCATGGGTAATGTACACAGGGCTGGAAGGAGGAGGAAGATCATGGGTAATGTACACAGGGCTGGAAGGAGGAGGAAGATCATGGGTAACATACACGGGGTTGGAAGGAGGAGGAGGAATGCACATGGCTTCTGCTGGAGAACCCATTTCAATAAGCCTCATGCAACATCTGGAACTCCCGTATTGTTGATGGGAACAGAAGATGATAGAGCCACTATGATGGTTAGGCAGTTTTGTGAAACTAAGCATACAGTCAGAGCAGTGTTACTTCAAATTGCCATGAGCTGAAGACAATGTCCAAATGTCCTCCAACAGGTGAAACCACCGTGGTCCATCAGGGTCACAGAACAACAGCCAACAGAGAAAAGGAAAACTGGGGTATGTGTCCCAGGATTAAACCTATGGTCCAACACATGCTTAACACATGCCTCCCTCTCCCCAGCCAAAAGAATTAATATATGGAAAACATAGATTTACCTCAAAGGCATTATGTTCAGCTATTAAAAAAAAAAACAAAAAGGAAGTATCAAAAGACATATATGGTATGATTTATTTAACATCCTCAAAATAATAAAATTGTACAAATGCAGACTAGCTAAGTAGTTGCTATGGACTAGGACAGGTTGTAGGGAGGGAACTGAGTATTGTTATAAGGAGGCATAGGATGATGTGTAGTGACATTACATCTATTCTAATTAATTATATGAACCTACACGTGTGAAAGATGCTTGTGCTCCATAGCCCAGTGCCAACCTCATTTCACCCTGCCCACATAATTTAGATACTATGGGCTCCACAAAAGAACAATCTTTTTGGGCTGGCGAGATGGCTCAGTGGTTAAGAGCACCAACTGCTCTTCCGAAGGTCCCGAGTTCAAATCCCAGCAACCACATGGTGGCTCACAACCATCTGTAACAAAATCTGATGCCCTCTTCTGGAGTGTCTGAAGACAGTTACAGTGTACTTACATATAATAAATAAATAAATCTAAAAAAAAAAAAAAAGAACAATCTTTTATTTTGATCTCCAGACATCAGTTTTTAAATGTAGAAAGCTACGTGGTGCCGGGCGTGGTGGCGCACGCCTTTAATCCCAGCACTCGGGAGGCAGAGGCAGGCGGATTTCTGAGTTCGAGGCCAGCCTGGTCTACAAAGTGAGTTCCAGGACAGCCAGGGCTACACAGAGAAACCCTGTCTCGAAAAACAAAAAACAAAAAAGAAAGAAGAAAGCTACGTGGTATCATTGAAAGCTTGAAGCTGGTGCTGAAGAGCTGAAGCCTCTGGATCCCAGCTCTGTTACTGAATGTGACACCTTGCAGAGGTGGCAAAGGGGGACCATCTCCCCATGTCAGCTCCCTGCATCAAAGAGGGACCATCTCCCCATGTCAGCTCCCTGCATCCAAGAGGATCCTTGTTGAGAAAAGCGAGACTGGCCTCCTGCAGTCCTTCCAGCCTGAGCTGGGCATGACTCCTTTGGAAAGTGCTCCACAGCACCAATGACTGCTGTCAAACTTTACACAGGAAGGGTTAATTAAAATTGAGGTCAGGGTACATAATTTGTAGTACGTGCATCAAGAAAAACAGTACAATCATTAAACAAATGATGTGGAAAGAGGTTTGTGGTGTATTTGGAATAACAACATATGGAAGGGTCATCTTTAGGGACTGAAATTCGTGCCTACTTTTGACATACTCCGTTCTATTACTCTCTTCATTTTGTCTTTTCTAGGCATTACACAAACTCTTCTAAGGACAGCCATGGCTCATCAGCAACACCAACAAGTACACCAAAGGATACAACTCATGTATACCTTAGATCAGCAAGGGAAAAGAAAACAGCAAAACATAATGGCCAATGGTGAACTGGTGTGCCCTCCCGCTCTTTCTTTCTCTCTCTCTCTCTCTTTCTTTCTTTCTTTCTTTCTTTCTTTCTTTCTTTCTTTCTTTCTTTCTTTCTTTCTTTCTTTCTTTCTTTCTTTCTTTTAGTTTGCTGAGATAGGGTTTCTTTATGAAGCCCTGGCTGTCCTGGAACACACTTTGTAGACCAGGCTGGCCTTGAACTTAAGAGTTCCACCTGGCTCTCTGCCTCCTGACTGTTGAGATTAATAGATTAAAGGTGTGTGGCACCTATAGCCAGTGAACTGCTATATATTTCAATGTTCAACTCCAATGGAAATACAATAAATATCTAAACTAAAATGACTTTCTCCCCTAAAGGCAACTCATATATTTTTAATTTGAGGTTAACATAGTATAAAACAAACAAACAAACAAACATGTGCTAAAGTTTATTTATTTTAAAAAGGCAGGGTATCACGAGGCCTAGATTGGATTGGGATGTTACTATCTATGTAAGCAGGGATAGCCTTGAACTCCTGACTTCCTGGCCTTCACACTCTGTACCATCATAGAGAAAGTGCTGGGCACTAAACTCAGGGATTTCTGTATTCCAGGCAAGTACACTACCAACTGAGTTGTATCCCTACCCCAAAGTTTATAAAACACACACACACACACACACACACCCCTCTTCCACTAATAAATAAAAATAAAATCCCATGAGTATGTAACAAATAAACTCACCACACTAGCCCAGTTTGCCTCTGTCTCCACGAGTCCAGGATGGACCAAAGCACCGCCTCTGTTTCATTTTGTCCCAACTCTGAACTCACGAGGTGTAAGAGGTCTGTAGGTTTTTCCTCTGGTGTCAGCACAGTCGCCGCTTTTCCTGGCTTTGGTTTTCTACCCACGCTCCACTTTGGTTTTATTGAAAACCTCACACATGAAACTAGGCTCCACCCAGGTTCGGCTGTGATCATTTAGTTTAAAAGAACTGCATGCCTAAAGGATGCCAAGCTCAGATTTGGGTTAAACACCTGGTTGGAAAAGCAAGCTGGAGCAAGGAAGTTTTCCAAAGAGCTGTGCCCTATGGTGGGCAGCTTTCAATAAATATTATTAAACACTACTATCTCATTGTTTTATTCTCATGAGAAGGGAGGGAAGAAAGAGATGGAGGGAAAGAACAGCTCCATTAAGAGCTGAGCCAACTGTGGGAGCAAATCTTCACAAAGCTTCAATTTCTCAGCTACACCTTACAAATAGGACTTATGCTACCCCAAAATTTTACAGAGGCCTCCTTAGAAGCTTGGGTCAAGAAGGCTTAACTTACTTTTTATTATTTGTATTTATGGGTACACAGGTGTGGGTATATGTATGAGTAATTGCAGTGCCCAAGGAGACCAGAAGAGAAGGCTGGAAGCCCTGTGGCTGGAGTTACAGGTGATTGTAAGCTACCCAACAGAGTGCTGGGAATCAAACCTGGGATTTACAGAAAGGCAGTAAGTGCTCCGTACTGCTGAAACATCTCCTTAGAACTAAGGTGTACGTTTTTTGTTTTATTTCTTTATGAATAAAAGAAAGACTTGCTTTCTCTCGAGCCTAAGAGTAGAAGAATAGTTTGGAGCACTTTAAACATCTGTTTTGAAGGTCATGGCGCTAACATGAATCCTAAATTACCAAGATCTTAAGTCAGTCCAATAACTCAAGTATGAGATTAAGTGCAGATCTGAAGGACACAGATCTCAGTAGCATCAAGGTTTCCTGAAGCTGCCACCACTGCTGCCATTAGATCCCACGGTGACCTTCCTTCTCACGAAATGCTTTCCTTTATTCACTTATATAAAGTGGGAACATTCTAGAGATTTGTATTTTTAAAATGTTTCTTTAAACAAAAGCAAAAAATTATATCTTGATTATTTCTTCTCAAAGTTCTGCCTATCCCAAATGTGGAATAAAGTCCTTAGCATTTGTTAGTGCAGATGTGTGGGCTGGGAGGTGGAGGGTGAGAGAGGACAACAAGCCCACCCAACTCCTGAATTTTCTTCAGAAAAGACAGAACTTTCCAAGTGAAATAGTCATTTTGGTAAATGAAACCAGTTGTAAAGTTAGACAAGTTTTTTTTCTTTCATTCCAAAGTATCACAAGAAAACTGTACACTGTGCTTGAAAGGCCATAAAGCTCTGGCTCAGAGCAGGGTCAACAAGAGCTGAAACCACTAATGCCATACTCCCACCAGAAAGAACAAAGGGCACTGATGCCTCGGCACCACTGGGACCCCACTCAGCAGCCCCGCCCAGGCAAAAACCATATGCCAAGAAGATGCCAGGAACAGAGTTTTACAGCCCAGGGGAAAAAAATCTGTCCATTTAGGGACCATAACAATCATCCAACATCCTCAAGAGACTTCTTCTTATGGACATGAAACAAGAATATCAAAATATGAAGAGAGGCACTGGGAATGGAGAGAGGGACAAAGGCAGACACAGGAGTAGAAGCAGTGCATCAGGAGAGTGGTCGCTGCTCCAGTCGTCTTAATGACGTCCTAGATTTTACTTGTTGTAGGATGAGAAAACTGTGTTTATCTTTAAAAACATGTATGACTTGAATCCAGTCTCCTCTGACTGGAAGACATATACAAATAACAAGGGTTAACTCTGGCTCTGGGACAGAACTGCTCAGGGACTATCCTAAATAGAGCTGCCACATCTCTTTTCTCAAGGATTAGCTGGGACAACAGTATAGTTCGTATTATACACATATAATGCATAAGAAATGGAAGACTATCATTGTGAGACCAACATTTAATGAGCCCTTTAGGTGTTTCAACTATGAACAAAAGCATTTAGATGTCATATTCCAATTATCACCACAACACAGGAGACAGACATTTAGTATTTTGAAAAAAATAATTATTTTATATATGTATGTATGTTAGTGCATGAACTTATGTTCCACGTGCATGCCTGGTGGCCCTAAGGCCACAGGAGGCGGTCAGAGCCTTTGTGACTGGAGTCACAGCAGTTGTAAACTGCCATTGTTTTGCATTTTTAAGAACTTATGATCCTGAACTTCATCAGGTTTGGGAACAGGAATCAAACCTACACTTAATCACAGAAATTACACATTCACAGTAGAGATCTGACCATCCTAAAAGTTCATTCATCAACAATATTTTCAATGAAAACCTGTGTAAAGACATTCAGGGGAAATAAATTATAATGTCTTTGAATGCTCCTTTCAAAGGTGGTATGACGTACTTAATGTTTCTGACTCACAGCGCCCCCTGAAGAACAGAACTGACAACAGCGCCGTTATCTCATGGGATTTTACAAGGATGGAGGGAAATAATGTGGAGAGATGCTTGGCAAAGCCTGATAGTGTTTGCTATTGTGTGCTATTTGCATAATTATCATGCATAATTTAATATGTAACACAGAACTAAGACTTAGAAGCAAAGTACTAATATCTTATTTAATAAGCCAGGCCAAATCATTTTTCATGAACATGAAAAGATAATAAAAGCTTAAAAAACTTTAAAAACAAAGCAGTATTTTCCTTTTTAAAAGAACATCTACTAACTTGCATATATCAATAGGTTCTTTTTGTTCAATTGTTTGTTTGTTTGTTTGTTTGTGGAAGGCAATGTTTCTCTGTGTAGCCCAGGCTGTTCTGGAACTCCCTCTGTAGACCAGGCTGGCCTTGACCTCCACCAGCCTCTGCCTCTCAAGTGATGGGATTAAAGGTGTGCACTTCCATGCCAGGCTTGTTTGTTTGTTTGTTTGTTTGTTTGTTGAAGGCAATGTTTCTCTGTGTAGCCTTGGCTGTCCTGGAACTCACTCTGTAGACCAGGCTGGCCTCGCACTCAGAAATCTTCCTGCCTCTGCCTCCCAAGTGCTGGCATTAAAGGCGAGCGCCACCACACCCAGCTTTGTTTGTTTTTTAAAGATAGAGTCTCCTGCATCCTGGGCTGGCCAGGAACTCACTATGAAGACAAGAATGACCTTGAACTTCTGAACCTTCTACTTGGACCATACACAGTTTCTTTAGTTCTGGGAATCAAGGCCATGGCTTTTTGCACTCTAGGGAACTACTCTACAAACTCAGCTACATCTGAGGCTCAGGGGATTCTTCAACACAATTATTCTGGAAGCGATATGTGTTAAAGCAAACTATAGTGGGATTGCACCAGCAGCAACAATGGCTGATGAAGACATTACCACAGAGCCCTTAGACTTATTAATATTTTGAACACATCAACCAAGCAGTTAGCTTTTTGCAAACATAAAAAAGTGGAGAACTGGGGCTGATGAGATGGCTCAGTGGTTAAGAGCACCGACTGCTCTTCCTAAAGGTCCTGAGTTCAAATCCCAGCACCACATGGTGGCTCACAACCATCCGTAACAAAAGCCTGATGCCCTCTTCTGGAGTGTCTGAAGACAGTTACAGTGTACACACATATAATAAATATTAAAAAAAAAAAAGTGGAGAACTTAAAACTTACTAGGAGTTGCCAAACTTCAATGATCAGGAAATGGAAAATGAATGCATTTGCATCTTAGGTCTATTATCGGTTTCTTTTGAGAGGGTATTTATTGCTCTGTAGCCCATGCTGCTAGATAGAGCAAGCTAGCCTTGAACTCAGAGAGCAATGTCTACCTCTGTTCTCAAATGCTGAGATTAAACTCATACACACAACTCAGGTACACTTTCCTATCAGGTTTCTTTTTTAAGCTTATTGAAAAGCTAAGCATTATCACTTATTCTGAGGATGAGGTAGAAGAACAGGTCTGAATAGGCACTACAACAAGACAAAAAGCAACCATCATTTTAACATGTGAAAACACAGGTCGAGAGGATGGGATCTGAAGAGCCTTTACACATTTCCAAGTGGCTAAGAGCTCTGCGATCTTTACAGTGATAAATATTGTAGGGCCTGACAGTCCACAGGGATGCCCCACTCATATGCTATTCCACAATTGAGGAGCAAGGTGTCAGCTCCATTTAGGATCACTGTGCCTTTGGCTTTTTTGAAAGCTTTAACACATATTTTGAAAAAGCAATTAATATTTCTCAGGGAAGCAGCATCACCCTGCCTCCCTTGCCCTCAGGTCTTGCTACAAAGAATGAACTGCGAGCTTCAGACACCTTGTTTCTTTCAGTTTGCATTCTTGAGCTGGGTAGCAGAGAAGACGTGTGACCTTGAGTGAGCACTACTTCAGTGGGAAATCTTCTCTGAGTGAAGAGCCCTACATGTAACCATGCTAACTGGAATTAGGAACTGTTCACAACTCAAAGGGCACTCTGTGACCTGCATGTGAACCCAGGTGAGCCACTAATACAGGAGACTGACATCATCAGGACTACATTAGGGAGGTTTGTCAATGGCTGTCTGAGGTGATACTGATAAGACTTTTTCCTTCTAGGATATACACACTCACTATATAATAGTGAGTATAAGTATACTGGGAGGCTAAGGCCATGAGAAGTTGGGTAACAAAAATGGTGTGGGAGGCTAGAGAGGTGGTGCAGCAGTTAAAAGCACTGGATGCTTCTCCAGAGGACTCAGGTTTTATTTCCAACATGGTACACAGCGGTTTACAACCTCTGTTACTACAATTTCAGGAGATCTGATGTCTTCTCTGGCTTCTCTGGACATCGTCAGGTATCAGACATTCATGATGTGCACAGACATACACTCAAGGAAAACATCCATTCACATGTAATAAAAATAAAAGAATATTTTAAAATGTGTGTGTGTGTGTGTATGTGTGTGTGTGTGTGTGTGTGTATGTGTGTGTGTGTGTGTGTGTAATACACACTTCCTAGGACACACATACCCACACACCCTGATTACTTCAGGAATACAAAATTGGCAGTTTTGATCAACACATTAGCCAAGATCCTAGAGGATGCAAGGATGTCCCAGAAGCACACTAGTGAACAATCATCCTACAGAACTACAGAACAGCAGGCAACAGTCATTCCAGATATCTTGACCTTGGCTGCTTTATTTATTTATTTATTTATTTTTGTAAAACATAACAAATCTGTAAGCACTTAAAAATTTTTTTAATTTTGTTTTTCAAAAATACGACATGTATGTAGTCTAAAAGAAGGAAGATTTCCACATGCACACTAGTCTATCAGTTCCCCTAATAGAGGTAAGTACTATTTGCATCAAATGTAAAAATTTGGTTCCAATGTTCTATTTGGAAATGTTGAATTCATTAACCCTTACTGTATTGTGGGAACTATTTAGGGGCTGGCCTCGAGCATAGAAATCCCCCTGCCTCTGCCTTCCGAGTGCTGGGATTAAAGGCGTGTGCCACCCCGCCCGGCTTGAAATAATAGTTCTTAAACTCCCTTAAGGAAAGCTGAAAGTCAAGTTACCGCGGCCAGAAAAGCTACATCAATTATTTTATTGTACATTTGCCAGCCCTGACCACAGATCCTAGAAAGCAGAAGGTGTTAGAGTCAATGAGGTACAAAGATAAATCCAGTCTGCTAAGGTACGGTGAGTAAAGTGCTCTAAAACCTTAATTTTTATTGTTGCTTGCAATAGGAAACAGTCTGTGTAAACGTATGCAGATTTTTTCTAATTTAAAAATTTTACTTATTTACTTTATGTTTACAGGTGTTTTCCCTACATGTGTATAAATATGTACCATGTGTCCATGGAATTAAGAGGGTGTCAGATTTTCTAGAACTGTAAGCCACTATATGGTGCTGTGAACTGAAGCCAGGCTTCTAAAGGAACAGCAAGAACTTTTAATAGCCAAGCTACCTGTCCAGTCCCAACATTTTTAAAAGAATGATATAAAATCTAACTTGAAATATTCTGAACTTTTGTTGTTCATGAAGGAACAATGACCATAGTACAATCACAAACCTAATTAATAAAGGAATATAAGCTAAGAAAGTTTTCCGGGCTTAGTCATATAATGGAGCTGAAGACTCAGTATTACAAACTTCTAACTACTGGATGGTAGCATGCCTCATGTGTGATTGGGAATCAGTGATTCTGCTTGAACAATCTTTGTTCTGTAGTGTGTAAAGCATGTATGATGAGATTTTTAGACTCATAGACCTTCTGGTTTAAAAAAATTAGATGTATCATGCATGTATGGCTGGGTGTATGGAAGTGGGAGATAACTGCTCACTTTTACCATGTGTGCTCTGGGGATCAAACTCTGGCCTTTATCCACTGAACCATCTTGGTAGCCCAGAGAGATTACAAGGCATGGCTTGCCCTTTGCCCAAGGTTGGATCGTAAGATCAAACAGAACAGAATCCATACCTGCATCTCCCTCTCCACCCTCTTCTTTCTGCCTATATCCCACTATTTCATGAGGCTTAGTGATCTGCAGCACTGGTCCACAGAACAGGGAACCCCATCCTCATCCTTGTGGCTGCCCTTGGATCACACCACACATTCGGGTTTCTCAACTCACTTTCTCAGTGTGGTACTTGATGGTACAGAGAGTGCCAAACCTAAAGTATTATTAAAACCTCTACTCAAATCTAGATTTGGCTCAATGAAATTTGAAAACTTCACAACCACAAGCTGTTCATTAAGGTCATAACTTGTGCAAGTGTCAAGATGGTTTCAGAGCTGATGAGTAAACTTCCTTCTGCACCCAATATCCTGAAGGTACAATGTTATAGCCTTATCTAATCTTACACTGCCACCACAAAGCCTCTTAAATGCAATGAAGAAAACAGAGACAAAGGTTTGGTTTTTTTTTTGTTTTTTTGTTTTTTTTTGGTCTCCATGCACAACTGAGAGTTTTTTCTTTTCTTTTTCTTTTTCTTCTTCTCTCCTCTTTCTTTCTCTTTCTTTCTTTCCTTTCTTTCTTTCTTTCTTTCTTTCTTTCTTTCTTTCTTTCTTTCTTTCTTTCTTTCTTTCTTTCTTTCTTTCTTTCTTTCTTTCGTGTGTGTGAATGCCCAAATAATTATAGGTTCAGGTCAAGAACTCTAGACCATATTGCTTACATCTCCATAGAAGAAGGACCCTCCAGCATAGTTTGTATCCACCCTAACAGGGATGGCTTTTAAGTATCTGTGACACAAAGAATTTCATTCCTATAAGTGCCAGAACTAGAAAGCCAATGACCAGTCAGGCCTGTCAGTTGTTGCCCGAAGCAACAAGGACAAGATGGGAATTCATTGTTCTGGAATGTCATCTGCCAGCTGCGTTCACACATTTTCACCACCCGAATAGCTGATTCTCTTGGCTCCCACATGGCTCATTTCAGCACACACGGATTTGAAATGAATATTTGATCAAATAGGACAGGAAGAGATTTAGACTTACTGAGGTGTCACCATAATGCACTTTTAAGTAATTCCAAGTACCAGGAGCAAGGTGTCTTAGGATTTATTCTTGAAATATTTGGGAAATGGACCTGTGATCCTAATTGAGGAGATTAAATGAGATAAGACATGTGAAGACACTTAATACAATGTTGAGCATCTTGCTACCTATAACCTGCTTCCTGACAGTGTTTCCTTCTGTAGGCTGGCGAAGATCCTACAAACGTCTCACAAAGCCTGATCTACTATGACACAAGAGTCTCATGCTGACAGGAAAAATTGAAAAATCAGCTCCTCTTTCCAATGTCCAGTTTTATCCAAACTGAAAGCCATCACACAAACCTGGGGAAAGAAAAAGACAGTTGGTGCATTCACAGCTGGGGGAAGAGAGGCAGTGGTGCATTCACAGCTGGGGGAAGAGAGGCAGTGGTGCATCCACAGCTGGGGGGGGAGAGGCAGTGGTGCATTCACAGCTGGGGGGGAGAGGCAGTGGTGCATTCA
>LR750392.1:253852-288412 GCA_902729485.2 Mus minutoides | reverse complement strand
TTTCTTTTGACCTTGTAAAAGCCCCTCCCCACCATGTCTGCAAGGCTTAGATGGCTACTGGCAGCCACAAACCTGCTGGTGAAGCTGCTCCAGTTTTGGTCTACTCTCTTCATTGCTTTGCTAAGTTTTGACCTGTTTTTGAAGGCCTGGTTCTTTCAACTAGCTTGGTATGCTGCCTTCCATTATTGTTTATCTTGATTTCTGAGACAGGGTGTCTCAGTTACTTTTCTATTTCTGCAAGGAGACACCATGATCAAGGCAACTTATAAAATAAAGCATTTAATTGGGGGCTTGATTACTGCTTCTGAGGGTTAGTCAGAGACCATCGTGGCGGGAAGCATTGCACCAGGCATGCATGGCGCTAGAGCAGGTAGCTAAGATCTACATCCTTTTTTTTTGGGGGGGGGGGTTCAAAACAGGGTTTCTCTGTATAGCCCTGGCTGTCCTGGAACTCACTCTGTAGACCAGGCTGGCCTCATACTCAGAAATCTGTCTGCCTCTGCCTCCCAAATGCTGAGATTAAGGGTGTGTGCCACCACTGTCTGGCAATCTTACATCTTATTCACAAGTTGGAGGCAGGGAACAATGGGGCTGGGACTGGTGTGGGCTTTTGAAACTACAAAGCTCACCCCCAGTGACATACCTCCTCCAAAAAAGCCATACCTCCTAATCTTCTCTGAACTGTTTCACCAGCTAGGGACCAAGCATCCAAACCTATGAGGCTATGAGGGCCAGTCTCATCCAAACCATCACACAGGGACTCATGGAGACAGGACTGGCCTGGAACTCCTGATCACCCTGCCTCAGCCTCCCTAGTCAGTGTCATGCCTGGCCCAAAGAAATAGCTCTTGTAACATAGTTTATACTTTTGACTCACAAAATATCACTTCAGTTCTTTTTTAAATTTCATCCATTTTCTTCAGAGAAAATTTTATTATAAATATAATACAAAGACCCTCTAACTAAGATCATATTTAATAGTAAAATGTTAATTCTTCACTCTAGGACTTGGACGATCATTCTAAATGACGCTATTTCAGTTCAGCAGATTCATGGAAATCCAAGCAAGTGTGATAAGGACAAATAGAAATAATGGGGAGAAAGAAAATCATTTTTGCACAGTGAAAACTAAAAATTCTAGTGTGAATAAAACATTTAGGTTTCTGGATATAAGTAAAATATTAAAAAGTACTTCGTTATAGATAATGAAGACTGAAAATAAAATATGCTAACATGTTAGCATCGGTGATATTAATAAATAAAGTTATATTAATACTGTGGAAACACACCATGTAACAGGGAGATTGAAGAAGGTCTAAATAAGGCATAGCTCTGAGGGGCTGGGGACATGGCTCAGTGGTTAAGAGTACTGGCTGCTATGCATTTAATAATCCAACTTCTTTCAGAGACACAGGTACAGACTCAGGGAGCCCTTCTGTAACTACAGCATGCCTGGCTACATTTAATATCTTAAAGATGGCAGCTCTCCAAAAGAACAGACATGATGAAACCTGAAGCAAATGTCATCATAATTTCAGGTCGAGTATTCAGTGTGTGTGTGGAAATACATATATACAGTGATTTACAATCAGTTTTAGTCAGAATTCCTTTGTATTGATCCTCACACCACACATAGAAGTTTCATTTATGTACCTAACACCAGTCAGCATTTAAAATACTTATGTAATATTTAATCTTAAGGTTAATAAAATCTTTTATGACAGTGGTGTTTTTTTTTGTTTGTTTTTGTTTTTGTTTGTTTGGGTTTTTGGTTTGTTTTTGTTGTTTTTCGAGGCATGCAGGGATTTTCTGTGTAGTCTTGACTGTCCTGGAACTCACTCTGTAGACCCCACTCCAGGCTGGCCTTGAACTCAGAAATCCACCTGCCTCTGCCTCCCAAGTGCTTTAATCCTCCAAGTGGGTTAAAGGCATGCACCATCAATGCCCGGCATGACAGTTATTTTTATGTAGCCAGGGCTGACCTTGAACTTACAATCCTCCAACCTCAGCCTCCTTATGGCTAAGACCACAGATACATGCCACTACACATAGCTAAAATTCTTATAGTTAAAACAGCCTTTGGTTGAACCATGTCAAGAAAAGTTGGCTGTATTCAGGCCTGTGATGGAAAGAACAGATCACTAACAGCATCCTAAAAGTTGGCTGATCTATTGATGTGAAGCTGACACCTTAGCTCCAATGTGGAATCCAACTCTCAGTTACTTTTCCTTCCTTATGACATTAAATTCTTTGGGAAGAAATACATAAAAGCCCACTACAGCACAACATGAATTTGAAAAGAGCTGCATCTTTCATAACAATGATATCTTTTACTATATGATCTGAGAAATTATACTAGTTAATATTATCACACATTTAACTAGAAATCTCCTTAAGTATTGGGTCCTAAAGGGAGAACAGTAAGATACAATGTTCTCAGTTTTCTAATTTTCAGTAGAAAGGTCTAATTTTATTTTTTAAATTATTATTATTATTATCATTAATCATTTTTTTCAAAGTGAAAGAAACATTAAAAAATTGCCAAAATACTCACAAACTGTTAACTGGTCTTTCAAGGAAAATAGTATTCTTCAACAACACTTGCCAAGTCCAAATACAACTCTAATAATTAAATTATTATTGTAGTTTCTATCAGTGTAATATTTAGGTGCATTCATTCTTGCATTAACTAGTGATAAACCTACAAGAATCTCAAATCATTAACCAAAATGCTGTAAGTATATGTGTGAAATGATTCAATTACATCAAATTCCAAAAAGGCAAAGCTAATTATGGTGCATTAGAGTCAGTCCTGTCTGAGGTTACGTGTGCATTACTAACTGAGGTAGGACATTGTAACTCCTTTATTGATAGAAATATTCTACTGTTGGTCTGAATGGTCTTTATATGATTGTAAAGATTCACTGGGCTGTATGATTAGCATATGTATAAAGTAGCAAGTCTTACAGTAAATTGAAAAGTGCCAGCCGGGCGTGGTGGGGCACGCCTTTAATCCCAGCACTCGGGAGGCAGAGGCAATAGGATTTCTGAGTTCAAGGCCAGCCTGGTCTACTAAGTGAGTTCCAGGACAGCCAGGGCTATACAGAGAAACCCTATCTCGAAAAACAAAAACAAAAACAAAAAAAAAAAGAAAGAAAAGTACCTCCAAGTTGACCCAAAAACAAGTCAGATTTCCAAGCTGAAACAGACTGTATAAACCTAGCTCAGTTCTTCCTTTAATAAAGGATACTTTAACTAGGATTTCGTTCTGGGTCTGGCTAGCTGTCCAGGATCCCCTCATATTCATGGGTTCAAGCAATCCTCCTGCTTTACCATCACAGGAAGCTGTGGGGACACACACCTCGGAAATGCTGTAATTCTGAAATCACTTATTTATAGGTAGAGCTGTGAAAGGAGTCAACAGCCATCCTTGTTCTTCACAACACAAACTTCCAGAACTAGTCTTTTCTCAGGAACAAGCATTTTCATTTTGATTATTTTCATTTTGATTATTAGCCTTTTCTGTGGCCATTCTCAAGCACGTGCAATAGAGTATCAGGAGACCAGGTTCCAGTGTATTGTCTTGGACACAGCTCAGAACAGCTTCACACTAACAATCTAACACTCATGTCACTGAACAGCCTCCTGGTCGGGTGGTAGCACCGCCTCAGGCCTCCAACTCCACGAACATTCCAACCTCATGCTCTCCTTAGACTCAAACAGAGGTTTATATTTTGTTTTTGTCTGACCTATTCTCTAAAACTTACTTTTAAATTTTATACAGATGATAGTGTTCAAAGAATGAGAGCAGATATATTGCCAATACTTGAACATCTCTGATTTAAAATGCTAGTCTTAATAACTGAGTTTGGTATTTTCCTCCTCAGAAGGGCTGCTCACAGATCAGCACTGAGGCCTCTCTCATTTCACCTGGCTCCTTAATCCTCTTATTCCAACACAAGCTTTGAAGACCTAAGAGACAAGCCTGGAGTTTTCGTCACTTTATAATCACACCCAATCTCTGGAACTTGCAAGCCTTATCATTTTTTCAAAAAGATTACCTTTGTATTTCTAAAGAATGTTATATATTTTATATTTGGGAATCACCTTAGGAAATTATTGTATACATCTCTTAGAAGTAAAGAGAATCCAAAGTCTGTGTAGGAATTCTCATTTTCCACTTGAGAGCTCAGAGAACAAGTTAGGTAGACAAGATGACTTATTGAAGATTTTAGCATGAATATAAAAATCCCAGCTTCTCACAGTCAGCTGTAGTTTTGCAACCACTGACCCACAACGCTGTACCAGGTAGATCTTCTAGTCAGCACCTTAGAAGGTTTAGGATTATGATGGCTAAGAAGGTCCACCTCTGACCCGAATGCTAACTGTGGATCAACTTACAAGCTCTGTCTCCTCTGAATGCAGATCTGGAATATCTGTCCTTTAATCTCAGTCCTTTGAATTCTCTGTTGGTAAGCATCAACCTCTAGGCAAACTAGGACGCAAACAGGGTGAACTGGATCTCCAGAGGCTCTTCAACTTAATTATGCAAATCAAGAAACAACTATACCATACTGTCTTTAAAGTAGGATGGACAAACGGAGGAACAAGCAAGCATGTGTCTGTGCTCCCTGCATTGGGAGGGCTGCAGCAGGACCGCTGGCTCTACATGGGAAGACTGACTGTGGGAGGGGAGAATGGAGAAACTACGTTCAAATGAGACACCAATTAAAATAATAGGTATAAGGTGAGCTATTTAAAGTGAAAAACTTTATAGAGAAAATGTGAAGAAATTAACCTAAGGCTTTACTCAAAAATATTATTTATGATTCAAAAACACAAATTATTTGGGTGTGTGTGAATATGAGCAATTTGGGGAAGACCTATTTGCATTGGGTGGCTTGTGCCGTAGGGTAAAATTGCACTGACTTTGCTCCATAATGGTGCTCTTAAGATGGAAACATCTCACAAGCTGCTTATCAACACCTGTGGACCCGATGAGAAACTAACATGCACATGCTCACAGAGACAGGGTTTTCCCTGTGCTTAAACCACGGAAGTTCACAGGCTTTTAGTGTGTATGTGTGTGTGTGTGTGTGTGTGTGTTCTACATGTATGTCTACATGAGGGAAGGAAATGGCAATAAGAATGTGGTAAATTTCGAAAGAAAACTCTTAAGCGAATTGGAGTAACATCCAGCTTGCCTCTTTTGGTGTCAACATACTGTCCTTTATGTGGTGCCACATCACACACAGCCAAAATAAAAATCTCACATACAAGGTTTAAAAAGTCTTCCCCCTTTATTATTTTACTTTGTGTGTATGAGGTTTTGGCTGCATGTATGTCTATGAACCACATCTGTGCAGTGGTCACAGAAGCCTGACGAGAACACTAGATCCCTTGGTTCTGTATTGACAGATGGTTGTAAGATATTATGTGAGTGCTGCAAATTGAACCCATGTCCTCAGGAAGAGCAGCAAGGGCTCCTAAGAGAAGAGACATCTTTCCAGCTCCCAATTACAAGGTTTAAATAAGGTATTTTCACTGTGAAATTTACTGTCAGAGAAATGTGTGTGTGTGTGTGTGTGTGTGTCATATTAAAGTTCATTTCACTATCTTTATAAGGTTATTATATAAAAAGGATCCCCACCACAGAGTTAGAGAAGGTTCTGTCCCAGAAACTGAAGGCCAGCTATACCACATGCCATAGGAAAAAATGTAAAGACATCCCGTGAAGCAGTATACCGGTGAAGCAGTATAAAATGGAAGAAGGAAATGCAGAGCAATGAAGTCTAAAGGAGGAGCTCCCATGCTGCGGAATTTCTGTAAGCAACAGTTCACCAAACTTCAAAGACACAACTCAAATGTGTGGGCTACATTGAAAGCTGCACTTCCTGGTTCAGGGACAATTTCAACAAATTTATTGCCTTAAAAAAATAGGATCTATTCAAATTTACTCATAAATGTCTTTCCACAAAGAACTACAATCATTTAGTCTCACTGTGTTAAACATTGGCAGGACAGTAGTTCTGTTAACAGCAGTGGTCTGATTCAAGAAGATGGAGGCTGGATACAGAATATTATATACTCAACCAAAGTAATGGACAACACAGAATCTTTATCAAAAAGGGGCCAAACCATGTGAGCTATCCCAGGAGAATAATACACAGAAATCTGATTCCCCACGGCTATGGTCTCTTTGCTCAGAGCTGGAGAGAGCTGCATACATGCTCACTGTCCTGCTGGCTCATAAAGGAAATATTTCAAAAGGAAAATTGGGCCGAGAATAAAAACAGGGCTTAGGCACCAGAAGGTTGCAATTTCAAAAGTTCAAGGCCACAGAATAACAACCCACAAACTCTCAGGCTTTGACAGTGATGGAAGCAGATCAAGTGTGAAAACCTACTACTGATGCTACTCAAAATCAACTTAAATTCTGTTTTTGCTACATAAACAAACAAACAATACCTAATACATGGTTCACTGAACTTTTTCTGTATTCATGAAACAACTTAACCTAGAGCAAAAATTATTTTATGATCAACATAATATCTATTATTACCTCAGGTTATCATATCAAATATGCCTAACACAAGATAATCGCTTTATCAACACACATTACAAGTACCTAATAGTTTGAGAGAAAAATTAATAATATTGTAGAGTTTAAGAATGTAATAAAGGCCTAATAAGTCCTCATCTTAACCAGCACTCTCTGTTAGCACTGGCAGATCAAGGCTACCCAAATGTCTATTCCTTACTGATGTCCAAAGTCCCATTTGATGGATCTGACACAGAAACGCCAGTATGGCTCTCACTCATCTCCCTGCCTGTTGCATGCAACAGCCATACTTTCAACTTAGAGCAGAAAAACAAGAATGAACTTTCTAATAGAAAACCTACATTAAAGTTAAGGTATAAACCTGGATATAGACAGTTTGATAAGATCTAACATACAATCAATGAACCCAAATGGGCAAGTAACAATAGAAAAACAGGCAAAGCCCATACACGTTGCGCCAGAGTCAATCAGCAGTTTTGTAATGGTTCCCTCTCTCTTTCAGTTTAAGCCTCAATCAAATCAGTCATGTAGGGATTTTGAAAACACCATAAGATTAAAATTTGCTCTAATTCAACCCTTTGACTACTGAGGAATTACTGATGAACGCACTTGTGCGAGACTTGGGACCCAACCCTCCTGTGAGATCTTTAGATGTTCCCCACCACAGCAATGTTCTCCCTTTTTAACTGATCTTAGACACATGAAAGCTCATTACCACAAACAACTCAGGGATTCACCAGGCTTTGCTGAGAACACCTCTACAATTCAAAGGATGCAACTGTCACCAAAAAAATCAGAAATTAACACAACACATGCACAGGCTGATTGCAAGGCTAGGAAATGAATAACTGTACTAGACATAGCAGGGTTAAGCTGATGAATTTCTAGGCTTCATGCTGTCCACAGTGAAACTAGCTAAGACAGCATTTGGACTGTCTCTGCTACCACACATCAGGCACGCTGATACTCCACAGGTTGAGTCAATTGAATCCATACATTGTATTTACACTCTCTGTCGAGGTTGCTGCTTGACATTCCAAGTGATCAAAGGCAAACAGTCATCAACCCCGTAGCCTTCGATACCATGTTCATTACATTTAATCAAGGGCCAGTCCCATGGCCCACCCCCCACTCACAGACACCAGGAATGTTTGAGTGCCCAGCAGTTTTCAGTAACAAACAGAGGAATGCTGCTGTAGAAAGACACAGAGAATGCTAAATAACAAAACAAAGGAGGGAAGAAAATAAGCATCATCCTCTATAATGTATAAGAAAATAAATTTCAAGGCCAAAGAAATGCTGTGTAAGCTTCCTACCTGCGGCAGCATCGGTGACTGTGGAAACTCCCCTTCGATCAGAGACTGCACGGGATGACCCTGGCATGCTGACTGGGTCAGAGCGGACTGGCTGGATCCTACAATGCAATTTAATTTAGTTCACATATGTTACTGGCAAGGAAACTGTCACTTCCTACAACAGACCTTAAATCATGAATGCTGGTATGGCTCAATCCATTAAAGAACCATACATACCCTTTAATACCAGACAGAAAAAGGAGCCTCGGTCCCAAACTCACACACAGAAGTAAAGCTCCAAGAGCTGGCCATTCTCCTGCCAACCCCACTCTAACCTCTTGCTAACTCGTGGTGTTTGGGGGCTTAAGAAAGGAGTTGAAAAGTTAAAACTGAAGTAAAGGCCCCTTGGTTATGCAGACTTTATATGCCCCAATACAGGGGAATGCCGGGGCCAGGGGGTGGGAGCGGGTGGGTAGGGTAACAGGGCCGGGAGGGGGGAGGATATAGGGAACTTTCTGGATAACACTTGAAATGTAAATGAAGAAAATATCTAATAAAAGTTGAAAAAAAAAAGCAAGCAAAAAAAAAAAACTGAAGTAAAACAAGTAATAGAACTGGAAAAGAAGCAAAATACTTTACAGGGAATATTTCCCAAAGCAAGCATGCAAACAGCTCTGACACTCTTCAAGTTCATGAATAACATCAGAGAGAACAGCAATAATTCAGGAGTGTGTGTGTGTGTGTGTGTGTGTGTGTGTGTGTGTGTGTGGTCTCTTTATGTAGTGTAGCCATGTCTGTTCTGGAACTCAATGTAGACCGGGCTGGCCTCAAACTCACTTAGATTATCCTGACTCTGACCCCCCCCCCCCAGGGGTTGGGATTAAAGATGTATACAGCCACATTCTGCCATAATTTTAAAGATCTGAAACACCCAGACCTATCATCACTGATAGCTACTTTATTTAGAAGGATAAGATAGGATAACAGGCTGTGTTGTGCTTGTTATCACAGAGGTCAGACAATGCAGCTATTAAGTAACCTCCTTAAAATTATCAATAATAATGTAATAATTAACTTGAACTTCAGTAAACTGGCTTATTAAACACAATATCCAAAGGCTATCAAAAGAAAGATAATATATAGATGCCGAGTCTCTAATGGCTTCAGAACAAATACTATTAAGATAATAACTACAACTGAAAGGTCTGCACGCCAGGCAATGTAGAGGAATAGTGCATGTTTGTACTTCTGGCAATTCACACAGTGAGGGTTTACTGCAAATATGCATAGTGCTATATTAGGAGCAACAGAATGTAATGTAAAACATGAAGAAGAGAGATGATAGACTGAAGTGAATCAGACAGCGACATGGCTGTCACAGTATGTGCAATTCTGCAATATACTGTTCACAACAAGAGTCATTACACAACAATTTCGCACCAAGGAATCCATTACTGCTCACATCAGATGGGCATCTCTTAGAGGCAAGGCAGGATCTGGATCTGTTCTGCTATGCCAACCAGACGGGGCTTGAGAAATCTACTGCATTTCTGCTGCGATTAAATGTAACTATACCTTTAGAATTAGAAGTAAATGGGCAACCACACCCAGCACATGAACCTTAATGGTATATGAAGCAAAGGATGGTGTAATGAACAAGAAGAATACATTGTTATTTTTAAAAATAGACTTCATAGTTTTAAAGAAACAGTGAAGCCAATGTCCTGCCATGAGACCAGCGAGGCCAGAACTGAAAGCACTCATGATTTCCATGGTGCCCAGAGGGAACAGAGTCTCAAATTCCCAGATATACAGTGGGATATAAATGGCATAACTCAATGAACGTATGTTCTGGGAGAAAAGAGAAGTGAAGAATAAGCCTAGGCCAGGTGAACTATATCACACCCCAAATCCCAGCATTCAACAGGAGGCTGAGGCAGAAGGATATCCACGAGTTCAAAACCACGTGGACTACACAGTGAATTCCAAGACAACTTGGGCTACAGAATCAGTCTCTAAACAAACAGACAAATAAAAATTTTTAAATTTAGAAATTAAGAGATTGGAAAAAAATTAAGAGTTCCCTGGATTGTGACTTCAGCAGCAGATCTGAGTGGTTAGTGAAGGCAAGACAGCCGGGGGAGGAGAGAAAGAGCTAATGTTCAGACAGTTACGTGGCCAATGCTTTGGAGGAGAGAAAGAGCTAATGTTCAGACAGTTACGTGGCCAATGCTTTGGAGAAAGAGCTAATGTTCAGACAGTTACGTGGCCAATGCTTTGGAGGAGAGAAAGAGCTAATGTTCAGACAGTTACGTGGCCAATGCTTTGGAGAAAGAGCTAATGTTCAGACAGTTAAGTGGCCAATGCTTTGGAGACCACCACAAGGAGAGTCAGGAGGGCATTTATGTCTCCGCCCCTCTAGACCTAGATCCCATTTAAATTTTTGAGAGTCTAATTTAATTTAGTCTGGCAGCAATTTTGTTTGTTTTGTTTTGAGAAAGGGTCTCTAGCACAAAGTCCTGCTAGCATCAAACTCACAGAGAATTAAGAGGTATGTGCCATCACAGCTAGCTTAGCTTTATTATTTTTAAAAACTGTTATTGCTGTTGACAAAGAATAAAGGCATTTTGTCATGTGACTGGAATATAATTTCCTATAATTTTATTGTTTAAAGATATACAAGGAAGGTCAGAGACTATTTTAAAGCCAAATCTAGATGTATAACAGGTATTTTTAAATTTTGCATAGGATGTTCTTATGGCCTTGTACTCATAAACCACCAGCCTTGACTGCTGAGATTAAAGATGTGGGCAACTACACCAAGTCAAAGCTTATTAACTGACTGATAATTCTGCTGATGGAGACACAGGCTGGACTCATTTAAGGTAATCCACTAGCACCTAGCCATATTTCACTCTGATTTGAACAAGAAGATAAGTGGATATTGTATTACATTAAAATGAGCCCCTTAGCACATTCACACATATGGACAAAGCATAAATTGGCTGGCATTTTTTTTCCTAAAGTGTTCCATTTAAGAACTAAAATATGTGTTGCATTGATTAGCTCCTAATCGGTGACAACAAACAACAGGTAACATATGGAGTCAGCAATAGGACACTGTGTCAAAAGGACAAGTGTGACTACTGAGAGGACACTCATCTCAAAGGAAGACTTGAATCCTGTCTTGCACGCAACTTCCTGGTTCCCCTCTCCTACCTGAGGCTGTTAAGATCTAGATCATCCGTATCAAAGTCCAAGAGCGGCTGTGGTGTGTCGCTAGGTCCGTGCGATTGCAATACAGAAGAACTAGATGATATGACTGTGGTCTGGCCTGAGGAGTGGATGGTTTTGAACTGGAATTGTGGGCCCATCCACAGGCGCCTGTGGGGTCCAGTGTGTGTCACAATTTCAACCTGAAAAAGAGACACAGTCATGGTTTCAAGGTAGTCATGTTTTCAAGGTACTATGGCCTTAACACCCACTTTCCATCTGAGTAAAATAAAAACAGAGCACCCAGAGCAAAATACAATCAACATTACGGCCTACAGGGGCATTTCTGAAATCTTTCGACTGGGTTTCATGGACATTAAGAATAAACTGTAGGAAGCTCGAGAAACTGCTCAGTGGCTTAGAGCATGCACTGATCTTGCAGAGGACTTCAGTTAGTTCCCAATACCCACAATGGGTGCCTTCCAATGGCTTATGGCGCTAATTCTAGACGATGTAGAACTCTTTCTAAATTCTCAAGTACATAACCCCATACACGAGCATATGCACACAACTTAAATCAAATGTTAAAATAATCAGACTGTTCCCACAAGAGCCATATATAGTAGGAAAGAAACCCCAATATCAGGGGTGAGAAGCCTTTTGAATCCTTGGTCAGAATTCTCCAGGAGACTCACAAAACATTATAGACTATGGCTATTGCCCTGGTATGTGCCCCAGATGTGAAAGGAAGATACCATGTACTTCAGACATAGAACCCACAGGGTCTGAGCTTGATCTGACCTGAAGGTGAGTACCCCGAGGACTAGTTTTCATGCACCAAATTTGTCATGTGAGCTCCCAGCTATGCAAACCAGCTATGACATTTATACCCACAACAATGACCAGTATGTTACAAAACATTAAGGGCACACTAGTGGCACCTTTACCTTGGTGCTAAGCAACAACTCGCTAATTGGACCAAGACTTGCTTAAAAAGGAACATCATCCCTGGTACTGAAAGCCCTGCCACCCATCTGGGACTACACCAGGCATACAATTGTGAGTACACCTACAGCCTCCACTTTACTAGGCCAGCACAATCCCTAACTATAGCTTCAATATTTATCATTATACCTACAGGTAAGTTACTTCTCAACTTTTATCAAGGAAACTTCTCTTTGCAACAGAAGAAAGACCATTACAGAAAACTATAAAATATCAAAATACAGAGTTGTAGAGCCCAGTTCCAATGAATATATATCTACAAAAAAGGCTCGGGGATGATTATGGAAGAGGAGACTGAATGATTCTAAGAGCCAGAAGTACAGGAAGCTTGCTGTGAGATTATGTCCCCTACAAAGGGTATGCCCATGAATTCTCACCAACATGGCTGCCTAACATAACCTACACAAGGATAACAGCAACAGACAAGCTAGTGTGGAGAGGGGAGCATTCAGAAAGCCTCAGCTCTACACAGAACACTTCAGGCCACTAAGGACGACTGAGGGGGAGAGCTAGTCTTTCCTAAGGAAAGCACACAAATGACTGCCCAATACTAAATGGTCAGCCTGGAAAACATACAAGTAACATTATACAGATTGAGCAGGCTGTATTTATATTTTTGTGAATAAACACGCACCTCCACCAACAAGAACAACAATCATTAAAGAGAAAGAGGCCATGGAGTTTAAAGACAATGGAAGGTGGGGAGACTTGTACATAGGAAGGTTTGAAAGGAGGGAAGGGAAAGGGAAAATAATGTAATTGTATTATTATCTCAAGAAAAATTTAACCCAAAATTGTAGAAATATAAACACATTAATATACCCACAATATACACACCACATCATGTATCCAAAACCACAAAAATCCTATGAAAGGAAAAGGAGTTATAGATTTGAAAACATGGGTTGTCTGCCTCATGTAAGTACTATGAGATCCTTAGGGACTGACACATTTGTAGATTTAGCTAAGTCAGTAGTTACCGCATGTGGGCATGCAATGACAGCGACTAAAAGCAATCCTTTCAAGTTCTTGAAAACTGTGCAGTTATTTTTGGCTCTCCAATGCTAAGGTAAGGTCTCTAATAATTTCATATATGAAGCTGCTTTCCATATATAATACTGTAATATATTGATGTTGCTTTCAATTATTCTTACATCTAATTTTATGTAAGTTTTATTTATGTGTATGTATCTGTGTGAGGACATGTCACATGTGTGAACGTGCCTAGGGAGGGCAAAGGATAGCACAGCATCCCTAGGAACACTGTTACAGACAGCTGTGAGCCACCTGATGTGGGAGCTGGGGACTCGGGTCCTCTGGAAGAGTCAGTGCTCTTAACCACTAAGCTGTCTCTCCAGACCTCACATCTATTTTTACATAAAGGAGCTGTTATGTTTTCTCTCATGTAACCGACACTTGATCAAAATGTTTTTTCAACTGTCATAAACATTGACATAGGGATTTACACACAGTAAAACAGTAATTTAAACTTTTATAAGCATCACGCTCTATGTAAAGAGTGGGGGAGTTGCTAGGATTATACTCAATAGTGTGAGAAAAAAGCAAATTGAAAACGGGGGAGTGGGTGGGTGGGGAACCCAAATATCACTACAAATGATCTTTTGAATAACAGTTTATACAAATCTTCAGGAAAAATCAACGATACTTCTGCCAGACTTGACATCGCTGTATTCACCTCTGTGAAAAGGCTTTATGAAGTGGCTTCCCACATTCCTTGAGTCCCTGTCCTGATTGTTTATATTTAATTACGTTTCTCAGATTATGACAATTGAGTCTGAACAAAACCACAACTGACAAGATCCGGAGTGCGCTGTGACTGTGTGCAAGGCTGAGAGGGCGCAGGCTCCCACTCTAATGTCGGGAAAGACAATTCAGATCAAGGACAGTGATTTCTGTTTCTGGGAGTTGCATTCAGCAATGTAAATTAGGCCACAGATAAAGAACTGTGTGTATTTTAAGCTCCAAACCATCAGTGTCACAGAGCCGAGAGGTAAACAGATGCCTGTGCAATCTCACTGAGGCCATAGCCAGATGTTGCCATGCTCACGCTCCTGTTGTGTGCAGGATGAACATATTGTATACACTTTCACACTGACAGCACACATTACCCCTGCTTCTAACGGAAAAGCTGAAGTGAAGGACAGTGGTTTCTTTGCCAGAGCTCTTGGACCAAGCTTGTGCACAATGGGATATTTTGTCTTGAGATCACAAGGAGAGAAAGTGTCTCAGCATATGTACCCCTGATTACAGAGCATCTGTGAGCATCGCTGCGGTAATGGAATAAATACACACTGTGTAGAAATGGTTTATTCCTCCAGTTTCTAGAGTCACTTCAGCTTTCAGGCTATCTTCCCTGAGAACACCACAAAGGGTTCCACTTCTCAGAGGCACCTGTCTGATAAAAGCTGTCCCACTGGAAATGTGATACAGGTCATTATCCTTCCCAGTGATGTCAGACTGGAGACAGACACAACAGCATCTGTAAGGAAGTCACTGTAATTGCTCCACTGTGAAATCTGCCCGAAAGTCTCTTTTATTTCAAAGCGCTTCACTTGAAGACCCAATCACCTGGTAAGGCAAGGAGTGGCTGCTTGAAGCTGTTTTAGACATGGTTAAGAGGCTAATGATAGCAGCATGTCAAGGAAAGGGATCCTAGCAGGAACTATGCACAAATTAATGCTCAACTTCCCTTACAAAAGCATTTGGACATTTGTATGCGCTACAGCAAAGCAAACATTTGAGATAAGTGTCAATAAAATCCAATGTATGGAAACTTACAGCAACGTTTCTGAGACATTATTTTTCCCATTAATTTATTTATTCACTTTACATCCCAACTGCAGACCCTACCTATTCTCAGTTCCCTTTTCCCCTTCTCTAAGAAAAGGAGGGCCCCCGTGAATACCAACCAACCCTGGTGCATCAAGTCACCACATGTCTATGCACACCCTCTCTCACTGAGACCAGATAAGGCAGCCCAGTTGGAGAAACAGAATCCACAGGCAACATAAGTCAGTGACAGCCCACTCTCCCAGTTGTTGGGGGACTCACATGAAGACCAAGCTGCATATCTACTATATTAAGTGCGGGGGACCTAGGTCCAGCCATGTATGCTCTTTGGTTGGTGGTTTAGCCTCTGGGAGCACCAATGAGTCCAGGTTAGTTGACTGTTGGTTTTCTTATAGAGTCCCTGTCACATCCTGGTCCCTCAAACCTTCCCCCAACTTGAGACGTTCTTAATATGGAAACACTCATAATACTCAGTGACAAATTCTCTCCATTTTCCAGTAAGGGAAAGAATAAACACAGATTTCTGTTCTCCCTTATTGTAGTACCCCCAATATATTTACCTGGGAAAGCCATTCTTCATCTTCCTGTCCACTATGGTCAGAGGCTAAGCTGTCATAGGACCCATGTCGAGTAATGGGGCCAGGACTTCCAGGGGGAAGCGCTACAGGAGAAAGAAAAAAAAAAAAAACTTGAACCTTTGTGCACTGGAGATACAGATAATAACATAATCATCTCAGATAGATTCTATAACATAAAACACAGGAGCAATTCAAAGAACTAATGATCACACAAGTTCATAGAAATATTTCCCAATTAACAGTAAATGCTGGCCAGGCATGTTGGTAAATGCTACTTAGCTACTCACAAAGGTGCTGGAGAGGATCTCCTGAGGTCAGCTGGTGCAACAGGAGGAGGACTCATTAAAACAAACAAACAAACAAACAAACAGCAGCTGTGGAGATTTAGTGAAGAGCAGAAAAAAGCAACTAAGTCCCTGGGAAGGACCCACAAGCTCAGCTCACTGAGGTGACACGCCTGCCTGCTGGAGGGTGGCCGGCTATGGACTCAAAGAACCCAGAACCCATTCATAAAAATGAGAAACACTTTCAATCAGAGCAAAAACTCATTTATTCAGATATTGTCTTTCTTGGCTATTTCAAGTAATTTCCAATAATCCTCAGCACAGTCTGTATTCTTCTACAAAGGGAACCTTTAGTTAGTGAAAGCAATAGACTTTTTTTTTTTTCATTTACTGGTGTCTGCTTGTTGGAAACAGACTTTTTAAAAGAAATGCAGCCCAGGATGGCCTCAAAGTCACTCTGCAACTAAACTAAGCATGATTTTTTTTTTTTTTTTTTTTTTTTTTTTTTTTTTTTGGTTTTTCGAGACAGGGTTTCTCTGTGTAGCCTTGGCTGTCCTGGAACTCACTCTGTAGACCAGGCTGGCATCGAACTCAGAAATCCACCTGCCTCTGCCTCCCGAGTGCTGGGATTAAAGGCGTGCACCACCATGCCCGGCTGACTTCATTTTTTTTAAAAGCACTTTTAGGTTCACAGTAGGACTGGATTTCTCCCGTCAGAGAAAACAAGCAATGGGGATAATTGGGAAACAGAACAAAAGAAAAGATATGGAGTACAGGGGAGGGAAGGCAGGAGATGGGTAATAAAGAACCACAGATTATGACAGGAAACAATCTCACCCAAAATTTCCTTAGGCTAAACTGCTAAAAAGAAAACGAGCAATTTAAATATTCTTCATACAGATTCCATGAAATACTCAATACATAATCCCATGAACAGTAAAGGTGATACCAATCTTATTTGATGATACCAGATAAGGTATGGAGAGAATAAACTCAAGAAATAGATAGAGGAGAAGGAGGAGGGGGGGAGGAGGGGGGGAGGAGGAGGGGGAGAGGAGGAAGAAGAAGAAGAGGAGGGAGAGGGGGAGGAGAAAGGGGAAGAGGGGGAGGAGGGGAGGGAGGGGGAGGAGGAGGGGGAAGAGACAACGACAACAATGACAAGGTATGACTCAAGGCAAGATTTATAAGACTCAAGCCCATAAAACTTTATCTGAACTTGTTTCTAGAAAAGAAGTAAGATCTAATTTAGTAGTTATGGCCAGACATGAACATAGTGTCGAAACTTAAGATTAGCAATCATCCAAACCATGAACTGCTAGTTCTTCAAAATCATGGCTCTCTAGCACAGGCATGCTGATGTTTAGCAAGAAGCCCAAATGATCATAAAGTCACACAGCCACATTGTTTATGAGGGCAAACAAAATAACAACATAACAATTTTCCATTATTTTCCATTGTTCCAACATTCTTTTGGAACTAATTCTGTTATATACTGCACAGATGGTAAGTCAACTGATGTTTTCAAGAACAATGTTCCTGAATCATTCATCACTTTTGTTTGATGTTTGTTTGATTCTTGTCACAGTCAGAACCAAGAGGAGCCCTCAATTTCCTGTCCTCCGTTAAGTGTAAGGCTGAAGCTATGTATTCTAGATGGAGTAAGTGACAGCAACAGATGGTTTGGCACTTACTAGGACTTATGAAGGTGGCAGGACGGACTCAGGGCCTGGCTAGAGTAGAACCACAGGGCCTTGAGCTGGCAGTTTATTGGTTTACTGTACTATTGTTATCTGGATATGGGTATGCTTGGAATTTCCCACAGGGGTGGGGGAGGATGAGGAAGTGGGGTGGAGGAGGAGCCTCTCTGTCCTGTCTGCTTTACAAAGGAAGTAGTAAATATTCCAAATATACAACTCAGAAATGAATTCTTTGTATACGTGAAATAGTGACAATAAATAAGTCTCCTTTAAACTGCCAGAAGAAAAAGACAAGGAAATCATGAATTTGAATCTCCTTCATGGAGATTTTAAGAAGGCCTTTTGCCCACCAGTTTACTCTGGAAATATCACAATATAGAAAATTAAAATAAAGTATATTTTTCATATTAAATGAGTACCTGGGCTGGAGAGATGGCTCAGCTGTTGAGAGCATTGAATGCTCTTCCTAAAGTCTGGGGTTCAATTCCCAGGACCCACATGGCAGCTCATAACTGTCTTAACACCTGTTCCAGGGGATCCAACACCTTCATTCAGACATACCCAAAGGCAAAACACCAATGTATATACAAAATAAAAATAAATATAATATTAAAAAATAAATGAATATCCTTTTTTCTCCCCTATGTTTATTGACATTTTAAATGTTCTCCCCAGCAGGGAAGGTATTCAACATTTATGTCTTAGGGAGGGAATTAACACAGAAGACATTTATGTCTTAGGGAGGGAATTAACACAGGAGACATTTATGTCTTAGGATGGGGGTCATACGGAAAAATAACTGCAAACATTGAATCTAGTAGGAAGAAAAAAAGTCAAAAGGAAAGTAGGACTGAACTAGGACTATACACTTTTTAACCATTCATTAGGGTTAGAAATGAACCCAATCCTATGCTGAGGGATCTGTAATGTGGTTGAGAGTTGAGATTCTTCTCAACCACTCTGTTAGAAACTGCACCACTGCTGAATGGATTCAGGAGAGCAAGAAAAACATCTGGTCTATCACCATGTCAAGATGCTCACTTCGGCAGGCGCAGCATTTCCTGCATGTGTAAAAGTAGCAGGTGAAGTTCAGAGGAGCACAAAACAAGGAGTAGAGACTGGTTGCTAGGGAACACTGTGTATTGATAAACAATAATCTCATTAGAAATTAGCTGATACCAAAAGGGATGGAATGTCATCAAACCTTATGTTACAGCTTTTTTTTTTTTTTTTTTTTTTTCGAGACAGGGTTTCTCTGTGTAGTCCTGGCTGTCCTGGAACTCACTTTGTAGACCAGGCTGGCCTCGAACTCAGAAATCCGCCTGCCTCTGCCTCCAAAGTGCTGGGATTAAAGGCGTGCACCACCACACCCGGCTATAGCTTTTTTTTATATAAAATTCAGATGCAATATTAGAAAAGATCACAATGAGTCATTGTTCACATTTTTAATAATGTATGCATAAAGAACTATTGTAATTTCAAAATGAGAGTTCATTTTTATGTATGTGTGTATACTTGAGTGTATGTTCGTACATAAGCCTCACACATTCAAGGGCCTACAGAGGTAAGAAGGGGCTTATAGATCCTTAGGACCTAGAGTTATAGCTACAAGGGATAACATGTGGATGCTAAGAACTGAAACCAGGACTCTACAAGGGCAATAGGCATTGTTATCCACCAAGCCATCTCTGCAGCACCAAAAATGAGACTATTCTTGATCCTATTTAATACTTTGTGTATCTTGCAAACCCAACCTGAAAGAAACAAGACACATATCAACTACCTGAAGAAAAATTATTAGCACCTTTACAAACATTTATCAGTCTTTTTATTTTTTCTTGATTTATGTATATAAGTGTGTTGCTTGCATGTATCTATGTGTACCACATGCTGTGCCGTTACCTTCCCATGGAGGTAAGAAAAGACCCCCTGGAGTTAGAGTCCCAGTTGTAAGCCAGCATGGAATGTTGGCACCTCTAAGAAAGCAACAAGTGCTGTTAACACAAGCAGCCTTTCTAGTCTCCTATCAGCTATTTTTAGATAATAAACAAAGAAAAGGAGAAGGAACTTCAAGATATACAGCCCACCGTTTATATCCCTACTATAGCTACAGGGATTAACAGTGCATCTTATCAAGCTACACACAAAAAGGAAATACTGTCAATTTAGTTTAAAATAGCACCAGGCAGGCACAGGATGAGCACACCTTTATATGGTAACTGTGAAGCAGACTGTTTACAGTGTGTGTTCTCAGAGAAGCAAACAGGCAGAGAGCAAGTAAACAAAAGCGACAACAAACCTCACCTGGTGTATTTTGATGTCACACATTGACTAATTGCAGGAGACTGAGATAAGGAAAGATCGCTCACAAACACAACTGACCCCACGCAACCTCCCTTCCCAGGGGACAGAGTCCTTCCTACTTTAAAGCTATGCTGAAAAACTGAACAAAATTTAGATCGACTTAAGAACACAACCAACAATTAGAAATCCACACTCTGCATGTATCAGGAGCACCAGCAAGGTCAGGCCAGCAGCGGACTGTTGTGAATACACTTTAGATTCAGGGTCAGAGTGTTTGTTTTCCATATCCTATGAAATCCCCACCTCACAGAAAACGATGAAAAGCCCCTTGAAGCTGAAGTCCTTAGTGAAGACCTAAGACGCCAATAATGCGCCAGCAGTTTTGAGTCCTTTAGGTTATTTGAGAAAACAATGAGTCTTTTTCTAGCTACAGAGAACTTTGTGAATTCAATGACATCATGCTGCCCTGAATGAAGCAGCTCCTACTGAAGGGTCACTCAAAGGGCAACGGTGATAAACTCGCATTCAAGGACAAACTTTCACATATATTTGGTTCTTATTAAAAGCAGCATTTCTTTAGTGCGCCTACAATATGAGAGTGCTCTGAAGCAAACTGCTTCCAACGAGAAAGCACTTCGGCCTCTAGGGAGAACTGGTGGGCAATGCAGCTTCTTACCGTAGAAATGAAAATCTGCCTTGAAAAACTAAGTCTCCAGAGCAAACAACCAACCAGCAAAGTGAACACGCTGTTCCCAATGAGCCAAGCATCCCAGGAGAAAACATGACCGCCAGTCTGTGCCTAAAGTAGTAACGAGTCCAAACACCTAAACAAATAATTTTATACCTATCAATGTAACATTTGTTATTTTTCAATGACTATGAAAAAAAGGAGAAAGTCATCAGATAAAAAGATAACACACCTAAAATCCCTGACAGCATGGTTAGTATTAGACTCCACTGCTACAGACACCGTGGATGCAGCACAGCAGCACACTGAATCTGTGAGGTGCAACCTCATTTCCGGCCTGCTTACTAGCAGGCATGCTTGCTTTGCAACAGCCCAACAACAGTAGTGTGACAATACATGCAGAAACAAGCGTCTCCAACGTTTATATTAAATGGATCAATGATCTTCCCTGCACCTAGGCCCTAGGGTACCATAGATGCTCACTAATTAATTATTAAAGTTTTCTAGCATTCACTCATTGCCCATCTCTGGTTTCACTTTCCTTTTCTTCCACATTCCCAGAAGAACAGTCACCAGCAATGTATAATTAGAAAAATGACATATACTTATTGTCTGCATGAGAATACACTTCCCTGAATAGCCTTCAACTCCGGGTACATCTTATCCCTCTCTCGCCAGTTTCCTTTTCCAGATTCTCAAAGTCTCATTCAACCACATGACTAAGGACCTTTCATTTGTTATTCTTGTTGCCCTAGAGGTCATTTTGCATTGTGTGTCTGGACAAGTGGTATCTGGAGGCAGCCTGGCAGGGCTCAGCATGACTGTAAAGATCTCGTAAAGTAAAGTACATAACAGAGCCTAATGGACTGCCATTCTGGCCAGATCAGCAACTCTGCTGAACAAAAGTTCAAAACCATACCAAGGAACAACTTGGAACTGTACAGACATTGGCAACGTCTTCAAGGCATCTGCAACTAAGGTCAAGGAAGAGCTAGACACAACCACACATCTACAATGCCAACTTAATATGTGCATCTGTGACTCACTCAGCAGAAGACTTCACCACACGCACACGTGCAATGACAGCAGGGAACTAAAACCTAAGTCCTCCCTTACCGCAGTGACTACAGTCTTGCTGAGAGCTTCTGAAGTAACACTATCATGTTACAGTCATGGAGCAGTGACACACCAGGAGCCTCAGGGAAGTACTGAGGAGGGTTAAGGGACAGGGGACTTTTCCATAAAACAGACTGTAATGCATTTGAATTTGTATAGACCATGTATCTATATAAAAAGAGGTAATTAATCCAGATCTTAGTAATAAGAGAAGTTCAATAAAGAGGGTCAGTAGAGCAAGTCCAGCAAGGACAAGAATGGAAAGCGATCAAATGCACAGTGAAGGATGAATGTGGTGGTGTAGGAAACCAAGAAGCTCACCGTGCCCCACTGTATGTCTGTCTTACCCGCTGTATGTCTTACCCACTGTATTAGGACAAGCTGCTACTTCTCTTTTGCATATGCAACTGGAGCTCACTGGCAACATAGATAACCTGAGGCTCCTCCCACAGACTCATGGTGTACAGACCTTTGGGCACAGGCCACAGTGTGGGCACACGCAAAGGGGCGTGGGTAAGGGGTGGGGTATGGGGCACAGGGAGGTGAGCAGTTGGGAAAAGAGGCTTATGGTGCAGCTCAACAGTGTTACTCTAGCACATGCAACGATCGGCATCCAGGCCCCAGGGACTGAAATTAAAGAGAAGAGGGGACAGAGGCAAAGGGAGGAAGATGTAAGTAGGGAGGAAGCGAGGGAGAGAGAGAGAGAGACAGAGACAGAGACACAAAGAGAGACAGAGGCAGAGAATGATCTGAGTAGATCAGTAACAGTAGCTACAACCTTATAACCAATTACTTTAATTCACATACATGCATTATAGTTGTACTTCTTATACCAATAATCAATTCTTTATTTTACAGTCAAAGATTATAAATGTGCCAGACTTTATAAAAGAATAACGTAAGAAAGGGTATATACTTTTGAACTAATGAAAAATGAAAAAAATACCCATTTGGCTCTTAAATATCAGATATCTTATCTTAATCAGATATCAAGATTTTACAACAACAACAACAAAAAGAACAAATTCTGGGGTGACAGAGAACTCGTCTGGAAACTCAGTAGCCTGGGCCTGATCACCAGCACCACAAACACACCCACAAAACCAAAACAGGGCAGAGGGACCATTTACAAAAGCAAAAATCATTTTACACAGAGTTAATGCAATGTATTCCATACTTTACTTGTTTATTGCTGAATACTATTCTAGGAAAGTCTAGGTCATTATACAGCAGGAAGAAATAAATAAGACATTTTCTCTTGCATAAGCGAAAGAGGCAAAGTTATCTTGGCATGAAAAGAGAAAAGCTTTTAGACCCTGGAAGACACCAACATTTTTAACCCATGCAAAGGAACACATTTCAGAATCCTTATAAATAATCATTAAAGATACACAATGTATTCCTTTAAGTCCAAACAGATCAGTTAAAAACACAGAAGCAAGAATCACTAACAATCACCTAAGTGCTCTGTCCAAAACCAAAAGAACATTCTCCAAAGTCTGATCGTCTACTGTGACACAATGCCAGCCACCAGGAGCGCTCCAAACCACTGTGTCCACATCATCTGTATCTCCAAAGTCTGATCGTCTACTGTGACACAATGCCAGCCACCAGGAGCGCTCCAAACCACTGTGTGCACGTCATCTGTAGTTATAATCAACAGACACATAGTGAAGTGCTCAGGGGAAAGGCTTCCCTCTTACACCTTGTGCATGTGCATGAAGAAATTCTTTTAAGAAACAAAACCAAGGACAGGTACCTGGTAGATCCACAAAACAATCTGCTGTATTTTGTGCATTCTTGACCATTTCTATTATTTTTCCTAACTTTATTTTTTTTTCCAATGCTGGGATCAAACAGAGAACCTGAGAGGCATCTCCATTCCCAACATTTGAAAAGAACTGGATCTGTGACTTCTCATGGGAAGACTGACCAACATCTTGACTCTTTTCTTAGCTATGGGGTGAGCTATATGAATGAGGCTAGATTATTCAGAGCCACAACTGAACTAAATCACAACAATGTCTTTCTAAAACATTTCTATGTGTAACCCTCACTATTGTGTGCCTTCCAAGACTTTATGTGAAAAACCCATGAGCTCTCATCCCCATGCCTGCTGTCTGATGGTAGTGATCCCCATGGTGCTGTCTGATGGTGGTGATCCCCATGCCTGCTGTCTGATGGTGGTGATCCCCATGCCTGCTGTCTGATGGTGGTGATCCCCATGCCTGCTGTCTGATGGTGGTGACCCCCATGGTGCTGTCTGATGGTGGTGATCCCTATGGTGCTGTCTGACATTTAGTGATCCTCTTGCCTGCTGTCTGATGGTTGGCTTCTCTCCTCTAACAACCTTCTTTTTCCCTCCTCCTCCAACATGCCTTTCCTGTTCTTTACTTCATGTTTACTGTTTCTCCTACATTTCCTTTTTACTCATAAAACTTTAATTTTCTTGGAAAAATAAGTTATAAGTTCAGTATGAATTTATTCATTGTTAACTTAAAAATACTGAGTTAAAAAATGAAAGCTGTTCTAACCCCCTCATTCAATGAAACAAATGTTCTTCTGACATTTCAGAACTTTTTTTTTCCTTTAAAGATTTATTTATGGGTTGGAGAGATGGCTCAGTGGTTTAGAGCACCAACTGCTCTTTCAGAGGTCCTGAGTTCAATTCCCAGAAACCACATGGTGGCTCAAAACCATCTTTAATGGGATACGATGCACACTTCTGGGGAGTCTGAAGACAACTACAGTGTACTCATATACATAAAATAAATCTTCATTCCATAAAATAAAATAAGACTTCAATCCATGGTGGCTTGTAACAACAGCACTCTCCTGCCCTATGCAAGCTAGAGGTGAAGTGTTGTAAAGGAACAATTTCACTTAATCTAACAAACCTCTAACAGAGGCCTCATTAATTCCCATTTGATAAAAGGATGCAAGAACACAGCAAAGTTTTAAATTAGCTATTGTTATCATTACTTTGGCATTATTAGGGGGATGGAACCAGGGTTTCATGTCTGTTAAGCAAGTGCTTAATTCCTGCTGACCTATACAGTGCTAGCAAGCTTTCCACTTTAACTTGGAAAAGAAGGAACTAACACTAGTAATCCAAGGAATAAAAGAAAGTATGAAAATGTTGTTTAAAATGTACAGCAGTCATCTTTGAGTCACTAAATCAAAGTTATATCAAATTTTTGTTAGAAAATAAAAGGTAGCTGCTCAGACTCCCCTCCACTATGTATGGCGTTGTGTCCTTCTCTTTCACTAGGTTAGGTTCTGAATTACTAAAAGGTTGCTTTACTTTATTTTATGTATATGGCTGCTCTGCCTGTATAACTGAATGCACACCCTGTAATTGGTGTGCATGATTGGGAGCTGTCAGGTGGGGGTGCTGGGACCCAAACCCCGGTCCAATACAAAAACAGTAAATGCTCTTAACTGCCGAGCTAGCTCTGCAGCCTCTGAAGTTCTGAATTTTTTTGCTTGTTTGTTTGTTTGTTTGTTTGTTTGTTTTGTTTTGTTTTTTGAGACAGGGTTTCTCTGTATAGCCCTGGCTGTTCTGGAGCTCACTTTGTAGACCAGGCTGGCCTCAAACTCAGAAATCCGCCTGCTTCTGCCTCTGCCTCCGCCTCCCGAGTGCTGGGATTAAAGGCGTGTGCCACCATGCCCGGCTGGTTCTGAATTTTTATGAGTTTCAGGCTAAGTTACAAAAATCCTGGGTAAAGACTGTACAAGCTGTAGAGTTGTCAAGGAGTTTTCATTGCTTAATTATAAAGATGAGAATCCCAAGGCACAGAATACACTAATACAAAGTAACCACTGAAGGAAAATGAAACTACCTCCTTCCAAATGTCCTGTTCCCAAAAGGAAGGCTCTGCCTTCTGTGCAGAGTTAAACAAGAAGAGACACTAACGTAGAGCAGGGCACAACTGAGAATGGAGACCAAGAGCTGAGCTACATGGTCCTCTGGAGTCTCCTGAAGCCACAGAAGAAGGAGTACTATGGTATTAATCAAGAGAGCATCATAGTGTTTACACAGCAGGAAAATATTATCATCCACAGGACAGTAGCTGAGAGAAGCGGCTCTGTTAATGGCTCAGAGGCGTGGATGCACATGGAAGAAGCACTGCTGGGAGGGGAGAGCTGGGCTGTAGCAAGATCCATAGTTATATGATTACCTTTCCCATAGTTGAGAGCAGCTATAATTAATGGCTTTCCCTCCCCTTCTTAATGCAGCCATTTGTCAATTCAAAAACAGAATGCCCAATCAATTTTGATGTATTTAGTAAGCAGTTTGTCAAACAGTGCTATAATCTAGTTAATATATTAATTCTTACCATGGAGAGAATGCTAACAACTATTAGGTTTTCTATAACTGGTTTGGGGAGAAAAATCTATCCCTGGATTCATGGCTATGCTTAAGCCAAAATCTAATCACTCTTCTATTTCCTTCGTTATCCACGTCTGTCTATGAACCCTGAACTGGAAGTAAAACCGTTAGCTGTGCAGTGCTTCTTGGGAGCTGCTCCAAATTCACAGCACAAAAGAAACCCAAAGTTGGGCAAAAGACGACACTGAAAAGCCAATAATCTCAAGAGCAATCCTGAGTCTATGAAGTTCATTCACTACATAAGACAGTGTGTATTTCTGTACCAGTAAGCGTGAAATTATAGAGGAAGCAAACCACTTCTAGAAGACGAAATTTTCTGAATTGGAATAAAAGAGAGCAACACTGAATATTACACTCATGTTCCTTCTATAAGGTTCTCACTGGCCCCTTTCTGAATCAGGGAAGAATAAGGAAGGAAACTGACTATACTGACTTGGTGCAAAGTTGTGTATTCATTAAAAACCTGCAGTGTAAACTAGTCCTCCAGACTATCAGATATGCCAGTGTTTTATGTCTGCTGAGAAAGGTGCCCTATGTGTCAGAAAAGCACACTGAATATTCTTCTATGACCCAGAGGGCAGAGGTCACCTATTATAAATGGATAATGAGACCTAATGCAGTGCTCTGAGGATGGACAAAGAAAGGGTCTATCCATAGCCCCTGGTGGATTGGTTGTTCAGGCTTTTATTTCCTCTGCACACTTAATGGAGTCAAACAATTGACAGAAATTCTATAGAGAGGGCTGAAACTGAGAGAAACGACTGTATTCTAAGTCTGACAGACACATACAAATAGTGATCCTGAAATGGCGCCAGAGCTCCTGCTACCACTAACGGAGCAGACAGCTGAAGCATTCCCCTAAATTCCCATTTAGCCATTTCTTAGCAATTAACCGTACTGATGGAGGCTCCAGCACATCAAACTATGAGCTCCTGCCAATACCAACCCATTACGTCACTGCAGGTAAGCCAAACCCTGCCGTTATATTCCAGCCCCATGGTTTTTTGGAGAAAATGGTGAACATGTATTGCTGGTACCCTCTATCTTCTATCCTCCTACCCACCTATGAGAAAGTACAATCCACAGCAGAAGGATCTACTTAAGAACCATAAATGTCACTGGAACAGAGTAAATGACATCAGATGCACAGAGCTTAATGGCCTACAGACTTCTGACCAATAGTTTCTTTTCCCTCGATCAATGTCCTGTGCCACTGAAATATGCCAAGTCACTGCAATAAATATTAACATCATCAATAGAAAAGAGCCTACTCTGAATTATACTTGAAAACATCACAGGTTGTAAAACAATCAGAAAGGATACTGAGATCCTGTAAGAGCACAGGAAGAATACTGTAGCATTGACAGATGCTTACAGGGTAGACACCTCTTATAGACACTTTCCCTATGTTTCATTTCAGTTTCAGAAAGAAAGAAAGAAAGAAAGAAAGAAAGAAAGAAAGAAAGAAAGAAAGAAAGAAAGAAAGAAAGAAAGAAAGAAAGAAAATGATTTGTGTGTACAAAGATTAATTTGATGCTGCAGGTAAAAACAGGAAATGAATGGAAGCATGGATGCCAAGTCCAGGGCCTGATATAATCCAAACTTTCAAACTTACATAGTTTAAGTTACCCATTTCATACCATTTTCATAATGGGAATTAATAATTTCATAAGGGTCATCAGGCCATAGAGCACATGCAGTTCAAATGAGACCCATCTTTAGTTCTTGACAGAAAAGATACCATTGTATGAAAATAAACTCACTTTTGGAACAGCATATGCCAAATGGTTTGAATAAGTGAAATATTCCAAGGTAATTTATGATTAAGAGTCAAACTGTACAGAGCACCATGACACACCCTGTGGCCAACAATGGACTATAAATACTGTGTATATAAGCCCTACATTACAAGTTTCCTCTACAAGAGAAAACCACTTCACTCTTCCTTTTCCACATCTCCCCAGGACTGGGCAAACATTTATAATGAACAATGTAAGGAAATACTGCCGAGTACCTCCTCCTCACTCCATCTACCACACCACAAGGCAAGGCAAGCCAGGGGGTCAGAGCAGCACAGCAGGACACTGAGGGAAGAAAACACAGAGGAAAGGCAGCACAGAGGAAAACTGACACATTTAGCTGGTTTCCTGTGGCACTGATAATGTCACTCACAGACAAGAGGGTGTGCATGCATGTCTGTGTGCACACGCATGAAGGCAGAGTCAATCACTCTGTGTCTGTAGTAGTAGGGTTCAAAAAGTGTATCTCTATTCAATTGCAAAAAAAGTGGAATGAAATTCACCCAAGTACATAAATTAGAACTTGAATGAAAATAGTGATGCTTTGTAGTCTAAGAATTTTATGTGTCAGAAAAGCAAAATATAATTTATTTCGGAATAAAGAAGCTTAAAATCTAACGATTCCTGATTTTTTTTTTTATTTCATTCATCCTACATATACAGTCTTCATCCAGTAAAAACTATCTTTGTCCCAAATCCAAGATATCACTTATCTGGTGACTACCTCTTTTGTTTTGAAACATGTGCATACACACACACACACACACACACACACACACACACACACATATACATATATATGTGTATGTGTATATTACAGCAAAATGAAGCTCAATATTAGATCTGAAGTAAAACATTTTTCACAAGCGGACCAGCCAGCCAGCAGCAGCAGGATAGGCTACCTCAGTGCATACAATGCTTGTCATGTAAGCATGACAACTCTAGCACCTGTCGGGGAAACGCCAGCCTCTCACAGCAGGGCCAAGCTTTTGGAAACAATTTCTCAATAGAGAGTCCCTGGTCTCGTGTATGTTATGTTGGCAACAAAGATTACCCACAACACCCTCACACACATAAATATGCACAAAGCTACGTAAAGCCACTGATGAAGTTGTAACCACAATTGCAGTAGAGATGCCATGATATTGGCACTGTCTCCACACTAAGGAGAGTGGCAAGTGTGGAGTTTAGCTGACCTGGGCATACAAGAGTAGGTGTGTGTGTGTGTGTGTGTGTGTTGTGTGTGTGTGTGTGTGTGTGTGTTGCAGGTGGCAGAACAAGAAAATAGAAGCTCCCTAAGCCCTTTGGAGCCTGAACTACCATAAAGGAGCCCCAGATATTAAATGCGGTGCCTTTTACACCATTAGATTTTGGGTTTGATTTATCTGACTGTATCAAAAGAATTGCACTCCCATTCTTCACTTTTTAAAAAAAAAGTTATTTATTTTGTTTATATGAGTACACTATAGCTGTCTTCAGACACACCAGAAGAGGGCATCCGATCTCATTACAGATGGTTGTGAGCTACCAAGTGGTTTCTGGGAATTGAACTCAAGACCTCTGGAAAAGCAAGCAGCCAGTGTTCTTAAACACTAAGACATTTCTCCAGTCCCATTTTTCATTTTTTAAATAAGAAACTACATGGCTTAATTTTTATTTTATAATAACCCATAAGAGACTTAAGATATTTTGAAGAGCATTCAACTCTTTTTTATTTTATTTTTTTGTTTGTTTTGTTTTTTCGAGACAGGGTCTCTCTGTGTAGCCCTGGCTATCCTGGAATTCACTCTGTACATCAGGCTGGCCTCAAACTCAGAAATCCACCTGCCTCCTCTGCCTCCCAAGTGCTGGGATTAAAGGCGTGCACCACCACACCCGGCACAGTATGATTTCTAAAGGAAAAAGGTAGTGCCATGTCCTGGCTGCCCAAGGGGTTCTACTACACAACAGAATGGAGTGCAGCAAGATAACCCCAATTTCCACACTACAGTGGCGTGCGCCACCACTGCCCGGCTGAGCATTCAACTTTTAAAGCACTGGAATGCTTAAAGGCTATGGGACAAATTTAAAATTAAACGTGAGATAATGGGGATCAGCAAGAAAAGAAAGGTTACAGCTTAGTAGGGTATATCAATGTGTCACACACAGAAGGCTTAAACTTATAAAGGCTAAACTTGGTTGTCACACTGAAATACCTAAGAAGCGTGTCACAATTGAGGAATTGCCTTCAGCAGACTGGCCTGAAGATGTGACACTTTCTTGACTGCTAATTGATACAGAGCTCCTAAATATTGTGGGGAGTACCACCAAAGCCAGCAGGCCTGAGCTGTATAAAGACAGCTGAGCAGGACCATAAGCAGTGCTTCCTGTCTTAGCTTCTCACAATGGTGGCCTGTAGTCTTGGAGAAGATATAAACTGTTCCTTTCATGTTGTTTATGATTATGGTATTTATCACAGCAACACACATTCAAGTTGTACAAAGGCTCTTTTCAATTTGTTATCATATTCATATGGATTTGTGGTTAAGAACACTTGCAATTCTTTCAAGAAGTACTAAGTTTGGTCCTAGTACCCACATGTGGTGACGCACACAACCTGCAACATCAATGACAGAAAATCCAACACCTTCTGGGCTCTTCATGTAATTGTGAAAATGCATGAGCTTGTACACACACACACTCACACACACACACACACACAGAGAGAGAGAGAGAGAGAGAGAGAGAGAGACTGACTTACTTTTTAAAAAAAGATATTAAATTGTTCCATCAAAATGAAGAGTTGCAATGTACCAAGCTTCCAGAAATAAATTCTTCTACCCCACACAAAGAGAGCCCCATGGAACTATCAACAGTGCAAAATTTTGAGGTTGCTTTTTTTTTCTCTTTTGCATAATTTCCTTGAGAGTTATCAAACTATGGCATGTACTAACAATTAATTAAGCCTTTCATTTAAAAGAGATATGAAATTCTAATATATGTATATGCTCTCATTTAAATGTCACTCAATATTTAAATGTCAGTCCAATATGCTTTATAATCTTTATGACTTTTCCATGAAATATGGGTTCCCATGGGATCATATGGCCATGGACTATTTAGGAAGTGGTCCAAAGTCTGACACCACCACAGGGCTGGGTCCACTAAAACACCTAGGAAACAGGCTGTGGCTGAGTGACGTTTTATGTACTATTTGTCCTCTAGCAAGCTTTCAAAAACCTAATCCTTAGGCACTTCTTTACATTTACAAATTAGAAGGGGGAGAGCAGATTAAGGACAAGTTACTAAATCCTTTAAACTGGTACTCAAATCTGATGGGTGACTACTGGGCACTTTAAGGGCTAGTTTCAGTTTTGGCAAAGAAATATACTACAATGAAATGAGGTTGATTTTGAAAAAAAAACCAAAAAACCCAAAAACATAGCATGAACAATAAATCCCTAGTCTCTACGATAATTTTATTTTTTATAAATTTATTTATATTTAAGTACCACAGAGAAAGAGAGAGAGAGAGAGAGAGAGAGAGAGAGAGAGGCCGACCATATATAGGTACTTTTAGAAGCCAAAACAGGGTGTCAGATCCCCAGAGTTGGAGTTACAGGCACCCTGCCAAGGGTGGTGGGAATTGAACTCAGGTCCTATCAAACAGCAGTAAGTGCTTTTCACCACTGAGTGATCTCTTCCGCTCAGGATATACAGCCTTGATTTCTACCTCTACTACCTTTAAAAACCTTTGTTGTGTTTTGTTTTTTGAGATAGGGTTGCTCTTGTAGCCCTGGCTGTCCTAGAACTCACTCTGTAGAACAGGCTGGCCTTGAACTCAGAGAAATCTGCTTGCCTCTGCCTCCCAAGTGCTAAGATCAAAGGCATGTACCACCATTATCTGGCTTATATTACGCTTTTTAAATTATTAAGAACAGCAATCTTCAATGGTCCAACAAAGCAACTCAATGTCCTCTCAGCCTCCAGTATGATACCTGAATGAACCATTTGAATGTGATCCTGTCTACCAGGAACTAGAGTCCTCCACTGTCAGGGCCCCTCAACTTTGGTATTCTCCTAAATGCAGAGGGGAAAGCGACATCGGTGAGGCTTTGCTTGTCTCAAAGGTGGGCAGGACGTCACAGGACGCAGGGTAGGTCTCCAGTCTCTGCCCGAGGCTGCATCCATGCTTCAGTGTGGGACAAACTGTTTATGAGAACAGTGCATGTGCTGTGCTAACATCCTGCTGTACTGCTCTCCTCCCCAAGACAGTCTCTTTCCTATTTCGATTTACATCAGTCTTGCCTATTGCTGTATCATTTCCTGAGTTTCTGGAAGTTTGCTATACTTTTTCTACAAACACAAGAAGAACAAAACACCCAAAATAACCCTGCAACATTTATGGAGTTTATATTAGACTACAAAGTTCAATCAAAAATAGTTTTTAAAAGATATTTAAGTTGAAAAATGAAGGGTAATTACTCACCATCACCTGGTCATTGCTAAGGACCAATCACAGAGTCCAGCACATTGAAGACAAGGATTCTACCTGACATCTAAAGTCTCTGGCTCAAAGGTGATTTTAAAGTTGGGTAAGTAAAACACAATAAATATACCCAAAGAACCAGAAATATTAAACTTGGTTGTGTGAGGTAGAATATCTTTCCAGAGGGCTTCTGTGAGGGGACTTGCAGAAGAAGAGAGTCACAGAAGCTCCTGAATGAGATTCTCACAGGGGTAAATGGTGTGTGTGTGTGTGTGTGTGTGTGTGTGTGTGTGTGAAGGCACAGTTTAAACTGACACTGTACTGCCTGTACTGCACTGGAGTCCCAATGTCCATAATCTACAGCTAGTAGCTTCAGTTACGTAACGCAGTGGCGGACCCAGAGCTCTTTGGCAAATACCTTGAGTGTGCAAGTAAAACTTTAAAATCCAGGTTGATCCTGTATCATTTCCATCAATGTAGAGAGGCAATAGAAGCATCAGGGATGGTTCACTTGGCAAAGGTCTCTTGGTTAAGACTGCCTTCAGCATCTCACAGGCCTGCTTAGTTGAAGATCTCATCTTACTTGAGGAGTATTTACCCCAACCACTGTCTTTTAAGTGTCTGACACCCAGAGGATTAGCTTTATAAAAATGCCATCCACTGGTGGCAGAGGGACACTTGGTAGTGGAACGCTCATTACTACTATATGTAAAGCCTTAGGTTCAACCTCCAGTACACACACAGTAATTTTGATGGTGTCATTACTGTGCATGAAAGCACTGGATGGCCCAGTTATCACCAGCAGAGGTAGGTTTTATTGAACGGGACAAAAGTGTCAGGGGAGCTAAAGTTGAAGGATATCAACTAGCTTACTCTAATATGAAAAATGAAGAGATGTAGTTGTGGTTTTTAGCTTAGCTTTCCTTTATCTTCTTGATACTTAACACAGTCTGTCAGCTAATCAGAACTAAAGGTACCGAATCAACAAGACCAACCCAGATTAACTGAGCCAACTAAACTTAATTTAATAATTAGGCTTTTGACTTTTATAAATAAGTAATAAAGCTGGATGGTGGTGGTGCACACCTTGAATCCCAGTACTCTGGGGATGCAGAGAAGGAGGATCTCTGTGAATTCAAGGCTGGCCTTGAATTTGGTTCTCAAACAAACCAAAAAACAAAAAATGTCATTGTTGATTTACAGGAAATTTTTAAAAGCATTCAGTACTCAGAGCCCTCAAGTTCAATTAGGATTCATTATATTCTACAAAAAAGTAATTATAACTGTAAAGCATTTTTAAGTCTATGAAGACTGGATACTAAGTATTAAATTGTCTCTTCATGCCTCTCACATAAAGTCTCCATCTGGTTGGATGAACCTCTATCATTATCTACAAATGGCAAAAGGAACACAAAACCCCACTTAGTCAGTGTACAAGACCCTGTTCTAATCCCAGCATCACACCCTATCCCAAGGAAGCTAGGAACATGAGCTACTCCAACGAAGCTGCACCACAGGCAGAGGCTGCTGTCTTGGCTGCTGTGATGAAGAGCTTGTTCTTGTTCTCTCAGAAACAGGTCCCAGGCTCTGCAAAGCTGTTCTCCATATCCGGCTAGGCCACATATTACAAGCATTTTGCTTGTTTTATGGTTTTTGTTTTTGTTTTTGTTTTGGAAAATGCTAGCCCTAGCTTGGTGTTGGTGACCCACACCTTTAATCTCAGCACTGAGAAGGCAGAAGCAGGTAGATCTGAGTTCAGGATGAGTCTGGTCTATAGAGTAAGTTCCAGGACAACCAGGGCTACACAGAGAACCCCTGTCTGGAAAAATAGACAAACAAACAAAAACCTTACAGCCCATGAACTGGCTCTATGGTCCATTTACTCAGCAAATTCTGAGACAATCATATGGAAGAAAGCATAAGCTGATGAGAAATACTCACAGCCGGACAGCAGGAGCTGGTAATACTGCACTGCTTCTGCAGCGAGGAGCAGAGGGTGATTCGCATTGAATGGCGGCTGCAGTTCATTCCACTGAGGCGTTCTAAGAAAACAGCAGAAGAATATTAATATTCAAGCTTCAGAGATGGGGTATAAATCAGCTACAGAGCCTGACAGAGACTTGCACAAATCAATGTGTAACCATTAAAACCAATTGTACTGGCTAGGTTTGTGTCAACTTGACACAGCTGGAATTATCACAGAAAAAGGAGTTTCAGTTGGGGAAATGCCTCCATGAGATCTAGCTGTGAGGCATTTTCTCAATTAGTGATCAAGGGCCCCTTGTGGGTGGGACCATCTCTGGGCTGGCAGTCTTGGGTTCTATAAGAGAGCAGGCTGAGCAAGCCA
>LR750392.1:215300-253752 GCA_902729485.2 Mus minutoides | reverse complement strand
CTTCTGACCTGCTTGAGTTCCAGTCCTGACTTCCTTGGTGATGAACAGCAGTATGGAAGTGTAAGCCAAATAAACCCTTTCCTCCCCAACTTGCTTCTTGGTCATGATGTTTGTGCAGGAATAGAAACCCTGACTAAGACACCAATGCTCTTTAACCTGACACATAAATCCAGGAAAACTTTATAAACTAAAGTTGTGGCGATGTGCCGCACAGGTAATGTAGATCCTCAGTGAAATAAGACAGTGATCAGCTTGGTAAGAGAGACAAGGAACATCAGCATTCAAATGTCAATGACTTGGAGGCCATCTTATCTCATTGTTGACAAACATCAGACATTGTCAACATGAAACAAAGTAGCTAAAAGTGGTGGGAAGACAAAAGAAATTGTATAAAAGGACAACTTCCTTTGGATCTAATTAGCTAGTTCAACAGACTACCAAAGTTTAATCACATCTGCCCAATTTTGAATAAGCTTGATAAATCAGATATGGACCAGATCAATCCAGCACAGTGAGTACTAGTAAAGAATGCTGGGGCCTCCAGAAAATCAATAGACTATTTTAAAATGTCAAAGGAGAAGAGTCGTTTTCATATCCATTTTTATCTGTTTCCTTTCATACATGCCGGGTGATTGGTTTTTTTCTCCCGTGCACAATTCATTATATTAAATGGGTTTTATTCTAGGTTTCTTTTCTTCCTCTTTCTGCTAGCTTATAAAAATTCTACTCATTGGATGCATTCTTAAACATTTCTCGAGTGCTTAGCCATTGGATCCTGGATTATCACTTAAAGGAGACCTTAGGCTCTCTTGTATTAGTTTATATTTCCCTTAGTGGTATTCTTTACAAGGAGCATGTGGTACTACAATAAGGGAAACACAAAACGAAGAAATGGATACATAGAGAGACAACGAAAAGTTCAAAAGATGGAGAGTAAAGCAAGGCTCACAACCACAAATACAGAACGCTCGAATAGAGATACATTCTGATTACATTCCCGAGACAGTGCAAAATATCACCATGCACACTTGTGCATGTGAATATTTGCAGCAACAACATTAGTGACAGCTATAGAGGGGAGAAGTCCTCCACCTAATGAATGGGCAAACAAAATGTGGTACACCTACATAACGCACTGCATTGATATGGATCTTCAAAATATGCTGAAAGAAATCAGATTCGAAAGATAGCATAGTACATGATTTATATAGTACATTTAGTGGCCAGAGAAGGCAAAGGTGGGTAATACAGAGTAAGCTGTGGTTGGCTACAGCTCAAGGGGAAATGGAAAGCAAGGGAGCAGGATTTCTTTACCTGACAAGGAAAAGTGATTCCGGGGTGCACACAGGACTTGCAGTGCTTACGTTTCACTGATGTAGACCCTATCCAATAATAGCAACAAAATGGACTAAAGGCTTCCTAGGTTACACAGCCAGGAAATACAGTATAATCCCATTTGCACAAGATTCTAAAGCCAAGGTCAAGAATCAAGGTCAATATATGCAAGTAAACATATCCTGTGGATGAATATACTTCAGAGGCAGGTATTACATTGAGATTTCACAAAGCGCACATTGTTTATCTTTTTGCAGCAGGGGTTGGAGGACGGAGGATGAAGAACTACCTAACAAGTGTCCAGCTGGCACGGGGTGACGTCATTATCTCCAGTGGTGTGTCGTCACTTATCTTGGGAGCAGTACTGATCGGCCGGGGCTCAATCATGTGTTCCACTAAGGTCCCGTAGCAGCTGATGATGTAAAGAGATTCAACTACAACTTGTTTGGACTGATCTGCAAACAGAGAATCAAAATGAGCCTTGGAGAGATGGCAGGGAAAGGTCAGAGTGGGACGTCTACTTTACTGACCCTACTGTCTGACATGGAGAGGTGAAAGAGAAAGGGAAGAGCTTTGTCCCATCACATCAGCACATCCTCAGAGGGTGCCTTGTATAAGCAGCTGCCAGTGAACATGCCACCAACGCTACGGGATACACATCAATTGGTTTCAACAATTATACCATGATGTTCAAAATTGTATTATAAACACTATTTTGTAAAATTTTGTATTTCTATACTATGGATTTTTGCATATTTTATGAAAAATATAAGGCATTGGTAGGACATGAAATGACTACCTGAAAATGAATAATCTAGCCAACAAAATTTCATTACCCTTAAATAAGGAAAAGTTATGTGTGGAAATAAGTTATCTGAAAAATTCAACTATGTGTTCTTGGTAGAATTAAGTTTGGCAGCTGGGGAGCTAAGACTGCTTACTATGCAAACACTAGAGAATGAATTTAAATTCCCCAACACAACAAACAAACAACCCCCACCCAAAAACAAACAAACAAAAGCCAACCCACCAACTGGCACAGTCAAACATAAGTCTGTAATCCCATCTCTGAAAAGGGGAAGAGAATTCAGAGAAAAAACAGAGCTAGACACTCTGGCATCTGTGCATACACACATACACTAAGCACACACTCAGAAAACATCTAGATCAAAACATACAAGCCAACAACACAAAAACTCATTATTTGTCTGTGGAAGGTCATCAGTTGAAATACAACTAAAAACAAGTGGGACAAGAAGCAAACCGAAATTCTCCAGTAAACAGGGAACAACGTGGAAAAATAAAAAGGAAAGTTCCCTCCTCCAATAGTTCCTAATCCATTTCTCAATGAGATTATGGGCTCCAATAGTAAAGGAAGGAAGGCCAGCCATCCTCAGAGACATCAGTGCTGGGTTTGAATGTCATCGAATGACTTTATAAGGAATGCACATGTACTTGCTACCCGAGCAGGCTCCGTGCTAAATCTCACGTTTTACAGTAAACCAAGGAGACTGTCTTATGAAACCTGTGTGGGTCATCTTATCTCTGTGTCAGACGAATCAATTACAGCTGATTTGAGAAAATGCCCAATGACCAGCCAGAAGGACATAAAGGAGTAGCAAGCTAAAGGGGTAATTAGGACAGATGGGAGAAACGTTTGAAATCGAGCTTTGCAGAAGGTTTTAATGAATAACAAAAAGTCCTTCCGATAGCATCATCAAACCAAAGGCAGTAACAAAAAAATAAAGATTGGATAAGAAAATGGGAAGCTTGCCTGCTCCACAAGCCCTTCCCATGGGACTAGCTATGCTAAGGTTACAAGGGAGTGGTCATGAAAGGTGATAGCAAGGGAAGAAGCTGAGATCTGACTGCCAACCAGGAGTGGGGAGGAGAGCCACTTCTGCCAAGAACAAAACCAACTGTGGAACATCAGGGGAAAGCCAGTGCATGACCTAATTAAATCACAATAAAGTAATCAGGGGAAAATCCTAACAAAGCTATATACTTGGTGTATAAATGTAGACATTCTCTTCTATACAGAGATCACAGACCCTAGTTTCAAGCTCTGTAGCTGGAAAATGAAAAATACCTCTCTTCCTCCCTCCCCCTTCCCTCCCTCCGTCTTCTTCTCTCCACATATATGACAAAGAAACACATACTGAAAGATTAGTTACACAAACATTCTAGGTAGTGATTCTGATGATCAAAGCAGGGATTAAAAACAGCAAATGGGGCTAAAGAACTGACTCAGTGGTTAAGAGCATGCACTTCTCCTGCAAAGGCCTCAAGTTCAATTCCCAGCATGCTCATGGTGGCTCACTCCTGCCTATAACTCCAGCTCCAGGAAACAAAAAGCCCTTTCCTAACTGCCATGGGTACCAGTTACACACTCGGTGTACATGTGCGCATGCAGGCAAAATAGTCATACACTTAAAATTAGAGAGAAAAAATTCTTAAAAATTTACACCTGATAAAAATAAATGTAAACATAGTAATACCAATAACTCAGAGGACCAACGGTAACCACAGACAGTGACACTTATCTCTCAGTAACAGTCTGCCCTTTTTTTTTAATTTTGGGGCTCAGGGGAGGTTGTTTGTTTTGTTTTCTTTTACCATGTTATTGTTTCTGGTTTTGATTTTAAGTGTGGTATAGCTCAGCAGTTGAGGGAAGTTGCTACATTTGCAGAGAGCTGAACTCAGTCCCCAGAACAAACAATCTGCAGCTCATAAGCCCTGACTCCAGGGGATCAGCCAGGGTCCCCAGGCAAATGCATTCACGCACGCTCCTGCGCGCGCACACAGACTCCCATTACACGTATAAATTAGCTAACATTAGTGAGACTGGTTGATCCCAAGTCTCCCATGGAAGGCAGAGGTTACAACTTTCTCCTTCCAAGATCAGAAGCAACAATGTGAAATTAGCTTGTGCAGAGGTAGAAGAAATGGAGTGGGCACAGCACTGTCAGCCCTGAGATCAATATGTGAATATAATTAGAAAAAAGGAAGTGAAAGGCAAAAATCAGTCAATGAATGCACCTAGGTGTAGTGATACACAAATGTAAATGCCAGCATTGGAGAGGCAGAGGATGGAGTTCAAGTGCAGCCTTGGCTACAAGTTGAATTTAAAAACAAGGTACACAGAGACTTGGTTTTGAAAATGAAAATATCAATTGATAGCAAATTTATTTCCCATTTGTGTGAGAAAATAGTTGTAATTCTTTGAGAAACTTAACTAGTGAAGGCCACTAGTATTTATTTATTTATTTATTTATTTATTTTATTAGTTTTTAATCTTAGTAAAAACCACTAGGTTATTAGATATAAAATTATTCATATATATGTATATAAAATTATTCATATATATGTATGTACATACATATATACACATACACACATACACACATACATATACATACACACACACACACACACACACACACACACATATTCTAGAGGAGCTCCCAGCGCTGTGTCCTCCCTCAGTGGTGAAACACTGCACCCGAGTGTACTGGCTAGTCTTGTGTCAACTTGAAACAGCTGGAGTTATCACAAAGAAAGGAGCTTCAGTTGAGGAAATGCCTCCATGAGATCCAGCTGTGGGGCATTTTTCTCAATTAGTGATCAAGGGGGGAGGGCCCCTTGTGGGTGGTGCCATCTCTGGGCTGGTAGTCTTGGGTTCTATAAGAAAGCAGGCTGAGCAAGCCAGGGGAAGCAAACCAGTAAAGAACATCTCTCCATGGCTTCTGCATCAGCTCCTGCTTCCTGACCTGCTTGAGTTCCAGTCCTGACTTCCTTGGTGATCAACAGCAGTGTGGAAGTGTAAGCTGAATAAACCCTTTCCTCCCCAACTTCTTGATCATGATGTTTGTGCAGGAATAGAAACCCTGGCTAAGACACCAAGCATCAGCAAATGACATACCTTTTTCCCGTTTCAGACCAGCGTTGTTTGCAAACCATGACCTGGAAGTCCCAAACACTGCAGCCACGCAAAACTCGCCACCCATGGATTTGCTTGGAGAAATCTGTGGAGGTGGTTTGGCTTTGCTTAAAAAGTAAAAAGACATTACAAATTACCATGTGAGCCCTCAGTCTCCAAATCATGGATGATTCCCCAAATTAAGTTCTAAGGCACAGTCATGCACATCCCTTCAAAGAATGCTTGACCAGTGACATGAGATAACACCAATGGGTAAAATTTAAATGATATCAATGTTAAAAAGTCTTGCTAAGAGAGCTGGGAACACTGGCACATGCCTGTGGTCCCAGCTACACGAGAGGCCAGGCAGGAAGGATACCTTTTTTTGTGCCCAGGTTCCAGTTCTATCCTAGGCAACAAAGCAAGACAGTGAGTGTTTCAACAAAATAAAACAAGTTCTTTGGCACTAGGTGCTGGTTTTGGAATTACAGTCAATCCTTTCAGATGGCTAACATTTCACTGCATATTTAAAGATAGAGTAAAAGAAGGGGCAGACACACCTCCAGCATGAAAAGTTCATTCTGACATCAAGACAAGAGACTACCCACAGAGCACAGAGACAGCATGCATGAAATGGCGATGACTCAAAATGAAGACGTGGTGCCTGATGCTCCGAGGCTACATTGTCAGCACACTTCAAGTTCTAACGCAGTGACCTCCTGCAATGAGTCAGCCACATTCCTGGCTGGCCTTTCTTTTCTTCCCAGACTCCTGATTTAACTATTTTGTTCATTGAAAACACTAAGACAGCTAAATACTCACAGCTTATCAAACACATATCTGTTCTCTCTTTGCTGTGGCAAAGGACATGCTAAACTGAGGTTGCCAAGTGACTTCCATAAGGACCTGCTTTCCAGAGGGCCCCCCCTTCACCTCCTATTTCCTGAGGTTGCCTGTTTCCTTCCATTCTTTCTGTTGTTTCCCTCACCCAATACCGTATCAGGCTCCCCTCTCCCCACCACTCCCATCCCCATCCTGTCCCAGGTCCCTCTCTCCCACCTGTGACTGCTTTCTTCTCTCTACCAAGTGGGACTGAAGCGTCCTCACTTGGGCATGTCAGCTAGTTGACTTTTTTGAGTTCTGTGGACTGTGTCTTGGGTATTCATTCTGTGCTTTCTTTTTTGGCTAATATCCATTTATTAGTGAGTAGATTCCATGCATGTCCTTTTGGGTCTAAGTTACCTCATTCAGGATGATATTTTCTAGTTCAATCCATTTGCCTGCAAAACTCTTAATGCCCTCATTCTTTTTTGTTTTGTTTTGTTTTTGTTTTTCGAGACAGAGTTTCTCTGTGTAGCCCTGGCTGTCCTGGAACTCACTTTGTAGACCAGGTTAGCCTCAAACTCAAAAATCCGCCTGCCTCTGCCTCCCAAGTGCTGGGATTAAAGGCATGTGCCACCATGCCTGGCATGTCCTCATTCTTAATAGCTGAGTAGTATTGCAATGTGTAAATGAAACACATTTTCTGTATCTATTCTTCTGTCACGGGACATCTATGTTGTTTCTAGCTTCTGGATATCACAAATAAGGCCACTATGAGCATAGTGGAACATGTGCCCCTGTGGCATAGTGGGGCATCTTTTAGGTATATTCCCAAGAGTGGTATAGGTGGGTCTTGAGGTAGATAGATCTATTTCCAATTTTCTAAAGAACCTCTAGATTGACTTCTAGAGTGGTTGTACAAGTTACCAATCCCACCAGCAATGGAGGAGTGTTCCTCTTTCTCCATATCTTCTCCAACATGTGTTGTCACCTGAGGATTTGATCTTATCCATTCTGATTGGTGTAAGGTAGAATCTTAGGGTCGTTTTGATTTGTATTTCTCTGATCAATAAGGACTCTGAAACATTTCTTTAGGTGCTTCTCAGCCATTTGAGATTCTTCAGTTGTGAATTCTTGGTTTAGTTCTATACCCCATTTTTTTGATTGGGTTCTTGGTTTTTTTGGTGATTAACTTCTTGAGTTCTTTACATACTTTGGACATTAGCCCTCTATCAGATGTGGGTCAATGAAAATTTCTTTTCCCAATCTGTAGGTTGCTGATTTGTCTTGTTGACTATGTCCTTTGCCTTACAGAAGCTTTCCAGTTTCATGATTTCCAGTTTCATGATTTCTTGATCTTAGAGCATGAGCCACTGGAGTTCTGTTTAGGAAACTTCCCCCTGTGCCAATGAGTTCAAGGCTCTTTCCCACTTGCTCTTCTATTAGATTCAGTGTATCTGGTTTTATGTTGAGGTCCTTGATCCACTTGGACTTCAGCTTTGTAGAAGGTGACAAATATGGGTCTATTTTCATTCTTTTACATACAGACAGCCAGTTAGACCAGCACCATTTATTGAAGATGCTCTCTTTTTTCCATTGTGTATTTCTGGCGTCTTTGTCAAAGATCAAGTAAGTGACAGTAACTGTGTTGTTTTTATTTTTAGGTGTTCAATTCTATTCCATTGATCAACGTGTCTGTCTCTGTACCAATACCATGCAGTTTTTAATCACTCTTGTTCTGCAGTAAAGCTTCAGATCAAGGATGGTGATTCCCCCAGCGGGTCTTTTAGAGACTCTCAGAAATCAAAAAGAGGGACCTTAGATGAAATGCCAGACAGTAGGAAAAGGGAACTTGTAGAGCCCACCTCCAGCAGGAAGACAGGGCATCAAGTGAGGGATGGGGTTGCCATGCCACAGTCACAGCTCTGACCCATAATTGTTCCTGTCTGAAAGAATTACAGGGATAGAAATGGAGAGGAGCCCGAGGAAAAGAAGGTCCAGTGACAGCCCCAAAGTAGAATCCAGCTCAAGGGGAGGTGCCAAGGTCTGACACTATCACTGAGGCTATGGAGAGCTTACAAAAAGAGACCTATCATGACCGCACTCTGGAAGACCCAACAAGCAACTGAAAGAGTCAGATGCTGATATTTGCACCCAACCAATGGACAGAAGCAGCTGACCCTGTTGTTGAATTATGGAAGGCTGAAAGAAGCTGAGAAGGGCAACCCTGTAGGAGGACTAGCAGTCTGGACCCCCCAGATCTCCCAAACACTGGACCACCAAACAGACAGCATACACCAGCTGATATGAGACATCCAACACATATATGGTAGAGGGCTTCCAAGTCTGTGTTCATTCAGAAATGATACACCTAACCCTCAAGAGACTGGAGGCCCCAGGGAGTTTAGAGGTCAGGTGGGGTGGGGTGTAGGGGCATCCATGTGGAGATGGGGGATGGGGAGTGGGGAGGTGGGAGGAGGTGTGGGATGTGGAGCAGTTGGAGGGTGGATGGGTGTGCAGGGAATAGGATATGGATATAAAAAATAAATTAAAAAAAATCTGTTTTCCTCTGTTGTCCACGACAGGTTCTCATATCCTTAGTGTTCTACTTTTGAGCTTTCATCTTCTGTCAAATCTTGAATTTCTGTTCTCTTGTGGATCATCAAATTCCTCAAAGCTAAATAGAAATTATGCAGCCACCTTCCATAGATTGCCTCTCTAATTCCTTGCCCAGAAAACCACCTTACTGGCAAGAGCATAGGCCTGGATTGATAGCATGAGGGTAGTTCTCTGAGGCTCAGCTGTATAGTGGTCCTACTGTGAGCAAGTGTGCCTGCTAACCCTTCTGTTGCCTTTCTTCATCTTCTTATCTCTCACAAGCTGTGCTGGGAAGGGAAGGTTGTTTCTGGAGTCAAGAAGAAACCTGAAACGGAATGTCCCACACTGAGACAGGGTTTCTCTGTATAGCTCTTGCTGTCCTGGAACTCACTTTGTAGACCATGCTGGTCTCGAACTCAGAAATCTGCCTGTCTCCCAAGTGCTGGGATTAAAGGTGTGCGCCACCATGCCTGGCTCTCACGCTGCAGTTCTTTAGTCATGACGCTGTTAGGCAGGTACCTTCCCACTCAGAGCTCAGACTACTAGAATGCATAATACAAAAGGGAAGGCTTACTGTGCAGTTATGGACATATTTGTTCTCACAGTATGATCTCTGAACAGTACAACCACTGAGAATTTTTCAGATACTTGAGCAAATCCTAATCAGCCCACATTCCAGATGTCATAAAGCTGAACTTTACAACAATTTCTGCAAATATAACTCTCTGAGCACCACCTTGTCCCCTTGTTGTGTGTTTAAGATGAAGAATCTACTATGTTAAGACAAAGCAAGCCAGGCTCCCAGGGGTGGACCTCCCGGGTTGTAGAACTCAAGACACATTTCCCCTGCAGCTAACAGGTATGTGTGTGTGTCCACCAGACAGTGGGCAATCACATATGTGCCCACTGCCCTCCTCTGCTATCTGCATCACCAATCTTATGGCTGCACTTCTCCTCGTGAATTACCTAGAGTGTGGGCTGCTCTCCAACACTTCTCACCCGTCACTGAATCACGAACACTGAACTGACAAGCTCCTGTGACTGCCATCTGTGACATGCCCCTGACCACTGTCGCCGTTAAGCGCCTTAAGGGCTAGCGGGAAGAGGAGAGAGAAACCAATCGGAGTTTTTAATTTATTTGTATTAGTGTGTATAAAGGTGTGTGTACATTGGTGGACACAGAAGCCCACATCTGGAGTCTTCCTTCCTCTATTGCTCCCTACGCTGCTGCTTCTGCTGCTGCTGCTGCTGCTGCTGCTGCTGCTGCTGCTGTCAAGATAGTTCTCTCCCTGAGCCTAAGCCTACCAACTCAACAGTGGACTAGCAAGATGCAGAGATCCTTGCCTCACCTCCACTCTACCCCCATCCCCAAGCTGGAATTACAGTTATCTGAAAACATGCTTTGCTTTTTATACGGGTGCTAGGAATCTAAATTCTGGTCCTCTTGCTTGCAATAAATCCCCAGCCTCCACTAAAGAGTTTCTTAGCAGAGTATCTGCAGTTGTGGGACTACAGCATCGGCACCCATGAAGCTCCAGTGCACGAGCATGTATCCCAGAGACAAGTTCAAATTTGCAAATCACTGGATAAGATTTTGCTGTGGTCAGTGTTATTTAACCCTGTAATAATATCAAGTAGTCATGCCTTTTCTTGAGAAAAGTTACTATAGATCTTCTAAAGTACCTTTTTAAAAAAAGATTTATTTATTTTATGTATGTAAGTAAGTATACTATCACTGTCTTTGGACATGCCAGATGAGAGCATCAGATCTCATTACAGATGTTTGTGAGCAACCATGTGGTTGCTGGGAATTGAACTCAGGTCTTCTGGAAGGGCAGTCAGTGGTATTAACCACTGAGCCATCTCTCTAGCCCTAAATAGACTAAAAAAATAGAAAGACTGGCTTTCTAACAGAATCATGAGAAGTGGAAAAATGACTGAGCATCAATGTATTCTTTAGACATTCTATACATTTGTCATCTTCCATTCCACGAAGCCTGGCCACAGCCAACCCTTAATCCCTCCCACAGGCTTCACAGCATTCCCCCGGGAAAGGCAGCACAACTAGACCAGCGTTTTATACAAACTCATATGTGCTATGAGAAAGGGTATTTTATGGTAAAAATTATGTTGAATTTATGAAAAAAACCTATAACTTTATTCATATATTTCACCATTTATCCTTTACCCACTGATAAGGCACCACACAACCTCGTGACTTTAAGATGTCAAGTTGAATAAAGATCTCCCCCCTGCTCGTCCCACTCTGCAGTGCTGCACACGGAGGAAGCGTATTGGACGGAGCGCCGTCCTTCCTACCAACTTATTTCCACCATCAGTCTACATCTGGCATGGTTTTGTCATTTATGCAAAACAGAAACATAAAATATGTACATGTATAAATCTTCTAGAGAAATAAAAAGATAATGTAATAAAAAAGATTGCTACTTGGAAAACATTTCTGATGTGATCTACTCAAAAGTTAGAAATTCTAACTCTGGCTTTGCTTGTTCCTAATCTTAATTTTAAAAAACTATGTGCAAGAATGCCTTGCAGGAACAAAATAGTCTTTCTCCTGCAATAGTCTGCAACAGGCTGCACATGAACCTCTCTACAAGAAGCCAGAGCCTCTCGATCACAAAACGACCTTCTGTTGACAGAAGAATGAAGCACAGAAAGACACTATGTGGGTAACAGGACAATAAGGCCCTGCCCCGTAAACTGAGCAGCAGTACAGCCTGCTGGCCTGACCCACAGAGCAGTCTCTAACAGGAACCTCATTTCTTGTTTGCTCTCCACATCTTTTTCCTCAGTGAGGGGTATCAATAAGTCCCAGTAGAAAACACTGGACTCTTGTGTGTGTAACGAACTTAATTTATTTAACCTTATTACACTTATTATACTGAAACACAATGATATCAAATACTACTTCCATTTTAATTGTTGCACAAAAATTTAACTGGATTGATTATATGGATTCCTTCATGAGTTTAGAGAGACCTAGAACAGAACACAGCATGCCTGCTGATAGTGTATAGACATATAATAGAACACAGTACACAGACGTCCCTCAAACGCATCCAACTGATATCTCCTGCCTCTTTACTACATCGAGCACTTAGATTAACTTTTTAGCAAAGCATGAAAGAAAAATAAATCGAACATATTTGCCAATCATGACAAAATAATAGTCATAACATCCCACATGCGACAAGCCCTTTCTAAGAAACCCACGAGAAAAACGGAACACAATCACAGAGCAAAATAAACACGTGGTAAATAAAAAGCAGGATTTAATTCTGTCACATCTTCTGAGAAAGTTTAAGAATGGGAACCAGTCTTGCCACCAGCTCACCAATATCTCACCATTTTCCAAATATCTGAAGTCTGAAGAGCCTCCATCACTATCAAATTCAATTTCTCTCATCTGCGTTACAATCGAGTGAACAGGAAAAGAAAGAACAAAACCTTCACTTCTAGAGACACCTGCTTTATACTAAATAAAGGGCAATGCTTTCCACCTGGATAACTGTGCCATGCACCACAGGGAGGGGACTGAGGCTACAGAAGAGGGTGGCACACTCAGCTGCAAGCAAGCCCCAGGTGCTGAGAGAGGGCACGTCATGGCAGGAGCTGAGACAGTCGCATCTCTTTTATCTTCAAAGACAAAAGCGAACTGTCAGTATTTGAGTTTGAATGGTAACAAACATTAGGAACTTCAACAGATACAAAAAGGATGAAAATTAGTTTTCTTTGTGAGTCTTATTAGTTTCCATGTGATAAATCTTTACAAAAGAATTTAGAAATTTTCTCTAATTTTTTCTTCTCAAATTAGACTTGAGAGGCAATCAGAACTGTTTTAGTTTAAATAATCAAAAACATTAATAATCTACTTATGCTGTGAAGTCAGTTATTCTTAAAGGTGTAAGAGATACAGGGAATAAGAGATCTCCCTTACACAAACACTACCTTTCAAAGAGTGAAGCTGTAAAATATTGTCAAAGAACAGGACTACAGTTCAGCCAAGCACTCTCAGAGAATGGTTACCAAACCAAACAAAAACCGACTACAATTCTATACATAAATTTCACTTCTTTAAATTCTTCTTCATAAATAATATACAAGCCATTCATAAATAATGGCAATTTTTCCCAGGATATAACCATGACTGTCTGCTACGTAAACATGCAACTTTTGAAAAGCACTTTAGAAACAGAAGCTAATGCTTAGCACTACACACACACTAACACGATACTGTTAACATGAAAGTTAACATTCCATTTTAAATGTCCCAACAAGCTGAGGCAGGTGGACTTTCAAAACATTTAGGCCAGCCTGGGCTACATAGTAATTTCTAGGCCATCATAGGCTATAGTACGGGATGGATTTTGTCTCAATTTTTTTTCTATGGTAATTAAAAAAATCAAATATTCTAAATAAACATATAAAGTACTGGAAACTCCTAGGTTGCCTACTGATGTCAAAGGTGGCCTGCACCATTTAATTACCAGCCTGCTGTGATATCAAAGGGGAAAATGCTATTTTAAAATGGACTCCTCTGAAACTGCATTTATTTAAAGACTTTGAAAAGTCCTTACTGAAGAATAAAGAATTAGTGCAAACTGTGGTATATCAAAAGCAAAAACCTTAACTAGGTACAAATGTTGTAACCCAAAACTAATTTTTGAAAATTGTAAGAAATTTACATTTTAAAAGAAGCTGTAAAGATTTCATGTTCATCCAACATATATGTATTGCCTTACAACTGAAAGTACTATAAACATACTTATTTAGCATAATGTTTTGTTTTAGACCAGTAAATAAAAACATTCCCTAGTTGAATGTGAAGTATCATGGAAAACAGCAAGCACTGCAGAAACAAAGCGGCTCTTATAAACAACATGGAAGAAGTTGTCAAATCTATATTCATTTTGCTGCCTTAATTTGAGGTTTCATTAAGATCTTAATGGAAAAAACATGCACCCTGGTAATGTAACATATTTAAAAGGAGGACCTTTCAGTCTAGTGTAAGTGACTAAAAACGAGTTTCCTGTGGGCTAACAATGGCATCAAACAAACCACAGAGCCGTCCTCTGAAGGACGGGCAGGGATTTAAAAGTCGACCGTATTTCATAGATCTCTTTCTTTAATCTGGCTCTTTTAATCTTGTTTCAACCTCAAATCATTTCTGGTTGACAAGTGCTTTTGCTTACATGTGAGGAGCACATAAGCTGTTGGGGAGTGGACTTTCCTAGTTAACATGCGTTTGTTACTCCATCTTTAGTTGCATGTGGAAACTTCAATCTTTATTAACATGCGAAAACTCTGCTTTGTACTCAGAGTGCAGAATTTATCCTCAAATGGAATTTAATTTCACATTTACTACACAAAGACATTTAATACTATTTTGGATGTGGCATTTAAAATGACCTATTCACTCTGAGCCAACAAAATTCATGTATCTTACTAGTTTTGAGAAGAAATCTGGTTTACAAAAAGCAAGATCAACTTTCAAAGGATCTGTCTCTGTTTACTCTGAATTTGTTAAGAACAGTTTTGTTGACATTCTTCCAATTATGATGCTGAACAAAAGGTGAATATTTGATGGAGATTCATTTTCTATTAACTAGCCCTACGTGATTATGAGAGCTGCCATTCCCTGATTACAGGAACACTGAATGCATTCTGTGAAACAACAGTCACTGTAAAAGACTGGTTGGTTGCGGAAAGAGAATCTCACTACACGCCTCAAGCTGGACTTCAACTTGCTTCAGCTTCCTCCTGGGTGCTGCAATCACATGCATGCAGCACATGCCTACATAAAACATGGTTCAAAATAAAACGGCACAGTGAAGACGACCAGACAAAAGTTCACATACCTTACATTTCTACAAACTTACTTTGGCCTCATATGTTCTTAAAAAAATAAAGATAGGTGGGCATGCTGGCACATGCCTCTAATCACAGCACTCAGGAAGCTGAGGCAGGAGGACTCTGGTTTATTTTTTTTCTAGCAAGGCAGGACTACATAATGAAACGCTGTCTAGAGGGAAAGTACACGATCTGCTTTTCAGACAGTGTCCACCCCAAGCACTGAAGTCCACAGAGCAGTTATTATCTAGTAGGTGTCATTATGGATAGCAATGCATTTATATATTACATTTCATTACATATATTTATAAAAAACAGGAAACAGAAAGCTCTAGGTATCTGAGATCACGGTGCTCATAAACGTATAAGCTGACATGTAAGGGCAAGACAGCTCTATTCTAGAACCCAGACTCAAAATTAGTAAAGCATTTGATATCAGATTTTTAACACATCCTAATTGATATCTTCAAATGAAAATGAAATATACTCTGTCTTTTCTAGAGTTATCATACTTTATGCTGACAACAGAACGGCATGGAAAGATCTGTATCAAAGTATGTTTACCTTGCACCTTCTTAAATACCTAATCTATTCAAACAGAGTTCAATAGTCTTTGTGACCAAATAAAATACACTGCGACTTTGCCCTCAATACAGTTGCACTTAAAAGCAAACTTCATACCAGTATCAACCAGTGTATGTAAGGAACTTCCTATTAAACGTTCTCAATCTGGGACTAGACATGCCGTATTACTCACCAGCATGGTGAGAGAATTCTTCTGCCTTTTTTCAAAGAAAAGCAAATCAAATCTAATTTTTTTTTTGATTCAAGTAAGACCAAAGAAACTGCTTTTTAAAGGTTCAAATATTGACATTCATGTCTATTTGTCTGGTAACTGTGCATCTATCTGTGATCAGGTCATGCAACTGGAAACAAACTATAAAACAGTTATTCTTTGAGAGTACAGCAAATGAATTAGGCATGCGGGACTGAACGGGACTCACCATGGAGCCTTTATGGAAAAACACCCCGCTCCAAAGAGATAAGGCCTTGGTGGAAAAGGGGGGAAAATGCACAAAAAAATTAGAGGAAAACTCATTCAACATTAGTAAATACATGTATATTGTACTGTTATAGAGTATGATAAAAATAACGCAAATATTCTTTTGCAATTCTGCCACATATACTGTGATAGAACCAATATATATATGAGGTACAGAAACGAGGCCCTTAGTTTCCATACAAATGTAGATTTGACTTTTTTTCTATTTCTCCCCCTTTTCTGGAGCACCGATGCGGGCACTTCTAGTTTAAAATGAAGTTCATGGCTGAAGCCCTTAGACATAAAGTACACATTAATTAGAGGGATGATCAGAGGGAGAAGAATACATAGTATATGCCACACAAAGTATCCAGTGTCAGCTGAAGACAACTGCACCATGACATGACAATATGCACCCAGCGGCTGTCTCTCAGCCACACAGTTGTCATGCTGCTTATCAGCAGTGAGCTGAGCTGCTTGCTATTCTGTGGGTCACTAGCAAAAACGATGGAATGATTTCTAATTCTCATCACATTCCAGAAAATGAGTACAAGAGTACAGCCTCCTCTACCTGCCTGCAAGTGGCAATGGTAGACAACGTGTTTGGGGATACAAAGTCAGAATTCAATGATACATGTATTTCTGCTTAAAATTCTCAGTTACTTAAAACATGCTATGAACAAATAGACCTTGGTGATTTAATTATATTCATAAAAATTTTTTCCTATGGCATCTGACAATTGGAAGACACAAGAAATTGAGCAGGAACACATATTCATAAGCCATGGTTATTTCCTTTTCCAAAACTAGAGACTGGAATATTAAGAAGAAACATAATCCTGCTAATTAGCACTAATTTCCAAACAAACAGAATACATGACAGAACAAATCAAAGGTGGAGCAAAATGTTCTCATAATAGTGAGCATGATTCTGGGATTCAAAAAACGACAGATACAAAGATAGACAGAAACGTGGGCAGTTACTGGAGGGAGAGAGAGAGACAGGAGCATGAACCATGACAATAGAAGGTAGGGGGAGGTAGGGGAAGAGGGGGAGGGAGAGAGAGGGAGGGGCACACTAACCTGCCCACACTCTGGCAAGATTTAAAGGTTTAGTTGCAGACACCTGATGCCTTTAATCCCAGCACTCAAGAGGCAGAGGCAAGGGGAACTCTGTGAGGCCTCATCTACAAAGTTACACAGAAAAACCAAAAACAGAAACAAAAACCAAAAACAAACAAAGATTTAGTTAACTGTCCACTGAAGCAGGAAGATCAACAGTGTGGCCTTCCATCAACCTCCTCAGTGACCCACAGAACATCATCATTTAGCTGCATAAAAATATCATTCCAAGTATCAACATAATGCTGATCTAAATGTTGACAGGGCACACTGAATACTGAATATTCACAGATATACTGCAAAGTAAAGAATTTGAAACTTTGTTTTGAAATTATCTACTCATTCCTCTATACCTCAAGAGTTTTCCAAGCGTTAAAAACAAAAACAAAAAAACAAAACCAACAACAACAAACAAAAATGGAACAAAATGTATCTGTCCCAACATTTAGAGTTTTAAGTTTCCTGATTTATAAAACAAACATACTTCATCCCAAAAAGTGATGAGTAAACTTTAAAACAAACACACTGACCGACCCCCTTGATAACCTCCCAGGAAGTTACACCATGTTCCTAGTGTCTCCAGGCATATACTCGCTCACCATGCATAGTGCCACTGAGAGAGCAGAGCCTTGGTCAGTAACGGCACAGTGTGGCCTAGCTGCTTTAGTTCAAAGATGTCCTGGCCAACAGCTCCACAGAAAGGATGATGCTGGGCTGGGGACAGGGCGAGGACCTACTCTGGCATGTAGACCTAGCATGCAGCTGACTCTCATTTGCCCACTCCTTGCCCAGTCTGGCAAACTGGAACTCTGCCACACACAAGTGAAAGATCTCCCAACTCCACAAGCAAAGAGACTCACATCACTGCTGAGAGTAGTGCCAGCTGCTCTTTTGAAATGCTGCTGCTTAATCTTTCTTCAAGAGCAAAAGAATGAAAAAATGAAGTCATAAAGTCCGGGTCCATGATGCAGCTGTCTTCACCTGCGATCGTCCTCACACACCCGCCTCTGAAAGCCACAGCTGTGGTTCCCACTGGAGTGCGGGAAGGGAGATCATAGAGTGAACTAGTGGGAGTGTTGGGTGGGATAAAGAAAGTCAGAAGTCAGAGTACTAGAGACGGCTCTGAAGAATCTGCAGTCACTATCAGTTTTTCAGCCTTAACAATCCCATCACAGAAAACAGGATCCAGGTCATGATATGTTCCTGTGGGTCTGAATTCCAACTGACAAACCTAAAGAAAAAATAACTATTCAATGAATGAAAAACCCAGCAGTGGTTATTAGAGAATTATAATCCTTTAGAGACTAATATAAAATTACATATTAATTCTAAAGGAATTCTCAGAGAATCTCACAAAATGTTAATGAACAGTACTTTAAAGAGAGGCTGGAGGGGTTGTTCAGTGGTTAGAGAACTACTGTTCTTCCTGGGGACTTGGGTTCAGTTCACAGCACTCACAGTGGCTCACAGCTGCCTCTAACTCCAGTCCCAACAGATCTCATTTGAACATAATCCTCTATAACCTGGTTTCAGGGGTAAAAGTAACTATTAAGAGTTCATCAATAATCAACAGGCTCTAGTGGAGTCCTTGAGAGTGTGGCTTTCTATGTTTCCTAGGTTGGTTTCAAGTTTGCCATCCTTCTGCCTCAGCTTCCTGAGATCTGAGACTACAGAGTGTACACCAGCCTACCCAAGCTTGTCTGTCCCGCTCCAGAGCTAAAGCAGCAACTGGAATTTACAAGATGAATCTATACACATACCCCATTGTGCTATTCTTTAGCTGATCAAGTTCTGTAATCAACTGAAAAAAACAGGGGTCACAATGATGTGATGATCATCACATAGAGATGAAGGGTAAACAGAAGGGAAAAGGCTATAAAACACTAGTACGCCACTTCAGTGACATGGTACTTAAAGCATCTACTGCCTCAGTGTATCTTCTCTTAAGCAAATGATGTGACCAAATATTTCCTCTCCCAGTCCTGCAAATTAGCCCCAACATTTAATTTGTTAATTAATCGAATTTTAATTTCTCCCTAGCAGACAGGTCTATGGCATTGGTGGTTTTCAATCTGCAGGCAGATCTGTAGGACAAACTGAAGCCGAAACAGACAGCTGACTAATTTGAGACATATTTGGCATGCCAATTTAAATTACAAATTCAAGATGTAAAAGATTTTCATTAGAAAAAGATAGATAATGTTGAAGTTCTTCCATATGCAATAGAAGAGATACTACCATAGCATAAATAATGTCAAACTTCTGTCGACTGCTATGCCTGCTGACTTTCAATATTGTATATAGTAGACTTCTTTCAAATAAGGAATCCCCAGACTTACAGCAAAATGCAATAAACTATCATATGGTTTAAGTACTCTACTTATTTGGCGCAAAAACTAGAAACTGAAACTATGGTAAATATATTACACATGTAGAAAAAGTGCACACACTCAAATGAACACACACTATTATTTTATATCTGGAACCGAACACACAGAGTTTAATTAAGCAAACTACTGGCTACAGAAGAAAAAGACAGAGGTGGCAAAATTCCATGAGCTATGATATCCAGGGGACTTTTGTCAACTCTTCCGTCCTTACTTCTCTGAACTTGGCCTGTAAGGTTCCAGGCTCAGATGCAAAGGTCAAGGTGAACTGAATTGAACTGAATCAAAATAAGGAACAGATTTTTTCATTTACTAGATGAAAATGTCATTTACTGTGAAAACAAGAATTAATGATAAACCTGCCTTACAAATATCAGCTTGAGATGTTCAAATAAATGCTATTAAGGGGCTGGTGAGATGGCTCAGCGGGTAAGAGCACCCGGCTGCTCTTCCGAAGGTGATGAGTTCAAATCCCAGCAACCACCCGTAATGAGATCTGACGCCCTCCTCTGGTGCATCTGAAGTCAGCTACAGCGTACTTATGAAGAATAATAATAATAAACAAATTCTTGGACCGGAGAGAGCAAGTGGGATGACCAGAGCGAGCGGGGCAGAACAGGGCCCACTGGAGCAAGCAGGGCCGACTGGAGTGAGCAGTGCAAGACCAGAACAAGCAGGGTTGACCAGAACGAGGAATAAATAAATAAATAAATGCTATTAAGTGCTTCAATGTATGTGAGAAGCACACACCTGTTTACTAAGCGTGGCTCACCAGTCAGGTTTATACGAGGCGTTGAGATCAAGAGCCTACATCCACACACTGGCATTCTCGTCATCTGAGAAAACTTGCTTAGGACATGGATAATAAGTACAAGCGCAACACCAGAGGCCAAAGCAACACAAGACTCACTCTGTTTTACAAGGACAGGGCCCTAGGTTTCCGGACACTCACAGAGCAATGAGTACTTGTGGGGGCAGGGGGCGCAGAACTGGGTCACTAAGAATCAGTCATACTTCTGGTCACTTCCAACAGGGTCCAGCCAGTTACAGGTAAGGAATAACTTCACTATCACTCTTTATGCCTTCGTCCCCCAAAACTGTTCAACCTCATTCTAGCATCTTCTTTTCTCCTCCTGTGACCACCGGATTTCCATATATCATGTTAGACATAAAGAAAATACGTCTTAATTATTACCCAGCATTTAGATTTTTTTCTCATTTGATACAACTGAAACAATTGACTGTGAAATTCTGCTCATATATTCTACCACAAAAAATCTAACCTCCAAACAACAATCCCTAATGCTGATTCCCATTTAATGGATAACCATTCTCTCTTCCCTCCCTCCTTCCCATTCTCCCTCTCATCCTTCCTTACTTCCTTGTGGTGCACAGAACTGAACACAGAGCTTCATACATGCAAGGAAAATGCCATTCCACTGAGCTCAAGGTTTTCTTCTTTATTGATCTCTATAAAAACATGGTGATGTGGTAAGGGGCTTTCCAGTACTCCCGTATTAGACCAACAGAAAATGGACTCTGTTTACATGAGTGATCTCTGAAGCCAAATAATTCCTTGTGCTGCTTTTGCCTTCATCCAAGCTCAGCCTCAGAGCCAAGCAGCAGCTGTTGCCATCAGAGGCTGTCCTTCCTCCAAGAGATGCTTCGAGGTATTCAACAGGAAGGTGTAAATACAGCTGTCTTCTGCCATTTGCAGTTATACTGGCCTCATGTGTGCAGAGGAGTGAGACAGATGGTCCCCAACACTGCACAGGCTTTCAGGGACATGGATTTGCAAAAATAAAAGGGCAGATGTTAAGTGTGGTAAAGACCTATTTTGTACCCTGAAGAGTTAAGCTGAGGTTTGTACATCAAACTTGGATATCTGAACTCTTGAGTCCTAGGCAGTCTTCAAAATTCTGCACAAAATTCTAACACTTTGTGGCTATCTTATGCCTTCACACAAAATACCAACACAAGACAAATGGCAGGTGCTCCAGGAAACAACGATAACATTACCAGCATTTACAGGGCTGCAATAGGTGAGCTGTGAGTGGTCTTTGTAAGTCATCTATGGGACCATTCCTTGCTAGTTATTTTAAAAGCACTAGGAAAGGCACAGGTAATTCAGCATTTTAGGAATGAAGAAAATTGGAAAATAAAAACTCTGCTTGCTTATTACAGTGGTTACCTTCATGAGAAAAAATCAAATTTCCCAGTAAATAAACCAAAATGCGGTAGAAATAATTAAGGGTAAATAGCCAGCTGCAGTGTTGAGGGTTAGTCACAGTTTGGAAAATGTTTCAAAAGAATAAATAAATGCCGTCTGTACACGCTAGCGAGTATAAAATCTAAGGGATGAAACTGTATCTGGCATTGACTTCAAAACAGCCTGTGACAAAGTGAGCATTGCATTCTCAAGTCTTCTGTTCATTGGTGGGGCTGCGATGGGACTGAGGCCTCACGCATGCACATGCTAGGCAAAACATCCAGGCTCTCCGTGGATCTGACCTTGGCTAGCTTTGAACCTGAGATCCTCTGCCTGGATTAAGATTACAAGTCTGTACCACCAAGCCCAGGCAGAAAATATATTCTTATGAATCAAACATTAATCTTGACAAGGCAAAATTCACATTTTAATGAATTCCCTTAATTTTAAGACAAAAATTAAAAATCACATTCAGAAAACTATTCACAAATAGGTGGCTGGCATGCAGTGCAAGAATAAGAAAAGTGACAAGAGCACATTCTGAGTGTAGTCAACAAACACTTCAGACAGTGGCACAGAAAGTAGCTACGATGGAGGCTGGGTGGGTGGCTCAGCCATTGTTAGAGCATGCGACCACCAGTTTGGACCCAAGTCAGACACTGTAACTCCAGCTCAGGGGATCTGATTCCACCAGCACCCATGCACACCCAATGCTCCCCCCAACACAGAGACACACAGAGTATTATTAAAAAGTAGTTGTAATGATGGTGACCATTTGTAATATCAGAACTCAGTACTGGGGTGGCAGTAACCCAAGCTCAAGGCCAGTTTCAGACAATTAACAAGACATTGTGAACAAAAATTAAATGGATAGGGAGGGAGGGAGGGAGGGAGGGAGGGAGGGAGGAGGGGAAAGGAAAAAGGAAAAAAAGAACCAAGTGTCTTCAGTGAACTAACTTGCAATCTGCAGATGGTCAGACATAAACTACAATCAAAGTGTCTATCAGTTACTATCAGCTGTCAGTATCAGGAAACTAAGGGGAACCTGTGCTAACTCAGAGCTCTGCTACAGAAGTAAACAACTCATTACAGACTGCAATTGTTTGTAATTATTAAAAACAAGGAATAAGAATTCTCCTGAAAGCACACCCAACAACTGTAAACTGTACCTGTACCCTGTGCTCAATTTCCTGCCCCACAAATTTCCTGTGCTCAACTTCTGCCTCCTTTCTAGATAAGACAACCGCCCCTCCAAGTCATTCCCACCAACTCCCCTGAAAGCACCCCTACCAGTGGTACACTGCAGCCCATACCCAGCTAGGAAATGGATTTTTTTTTTTTTTGAGGCAGGGTTTCTCTGTGTAACCCTGGCTGTCCTGGAACTCAGAAATCCACCTGCCTCTGCCTCCCAAGTGCTGGGATTAAAGGCGTGCCACCACGCCTGGCTAGGAAATGGAAACAACCTAAATGTCCTTCAACCAAAGAAAGGACAAATAAAGACAATTTATAATTTTTTAAATGAAATATCACTCAGCTATTAAAAACAATGACAGGGGGCTGGCGAGATGGCTCAGTTGTTAAGAGCACCAACTGCTCTTCCGAAGGTCCCGAGTTCAAATCCCAGCAACCACATGGTGGCTCACAACCATCCGTAATGAAATCTGATGCCCTCTTCTGGAGTGTCTGAAGACAGTTACAGCGTACTTACATATAATAAATAAATAAATCTTTAAAAACAATCAAACAACAAAAAAAAAAACAATGACATCATGAAACTTGCAGGCAAATAGATGGAACTAGAAAAGACCATCCTGAGTAAGGTAACCTAGACCCAGAAAGATAAACACGGTGTGTACCAAGTGGATATTAGCCATAAAGTACAATATAACCATACTACAATTCACAGACCCAAAGAAGATAAGTAACAAGGAGGAAGATACTTGGATCTTACTGAGAATGAAAAATAGAATAAACATCAGGAGTGGATGGAGTAAGGAGACTAGGTAGGGGAGGAGATGGGGATCAAGTAGAGGCAGGAGAGAGGGGGAGAATACTGAGAGAGAAAACTGGAACTCTTAGGGGTCGCATCTCTGGGACAAACTAGAAAGCTAGAACAAACTCCCAGAACCCTAGCTGGTGACCCACTGTGGTTACCCTAGCTAGGAGGATATGGAACCTGAAATGGCCTCTCCTATAACCAAGCAAGACTTCCAATAGAGGAATTGGGATACCAACCCAACCACAAAATCTTTGACCCTGCCTACAAGATATTCAGGGGTAAAAGACTGAGCAGAACTTGAGGAAACGGTCAACCTATGACTACCCTAGCTTAAGAACCACGCCATGAGAAGAAGCCCGCTCCTGACACGACTAATGACATTCTGCTATACTTGCACACAGAAGCCTAACCTAACTGTCGTTAGAGAGGCTTCACCCAGCAACTGATGGAAACAGATGCAGAGACCCACAGCCAGACATTAGGCAGAGCCTGGGGATTCCTGTGGAAGAAGGGATGGGGAGAAGGAGCCAGAGAGATTTAGGACATTATATAAGAAAATCTACAGAATCAACTAACCTGGGCTCATAGGGCCCTGCAGAAAGTGAGTAAGCAACCAGAAAGCATGCATAGGATGGAGCTAGGCCCTCTGCACATATGTAACAGTTGTATAGTTTGGTCTTCATGTAGGTCTCCTAGCAGCAGGAACAGGGGCTATCTCTTACTCTGTTGTTTGCCTTTGGATCCTTTCTCCCCAGCTGGGATGCCTTGTCTAGCCTCAATAGGAAAAGATGTACCTAGTCCTACTGCGACGTGATATGCCAGGTATAGGCTGATATACCTGGGAAGCTTCACCTTTTCTGAGGCAAAAGAGAGGAAGGGGAATGGAGGGGAGGAGAGGAGTATCTTAGTTAGGTTTCTGCTGCTAAGAAAAGACACCATGACCATGGCAATTATTATAAAGGACAACATGGAGCTTGGTTATAGGATCAGAGGTTCAGTCCATTATCGTCAAGGCAGGAGCATGGCAGTGTCCAGGCAGGCATAGCACTAGAGGAGCTGAGAGTTCTACATCTTCATCTGAAGGCCAGTAGGAGAAGACTGCCTCTTCTGCACTGGGTGGAACTTCAAAGCCCACCCTCACAGTGACACACTTCCTCCAACAAGACCACATCTACTCCAACAAAGCCATTAAAAAACCTATTAATAGTACCACTCCCTGGAACAAGCATATTCAAATTACCGCACAGGGGAATCTGTGATTGTGATTGAGGTGTAAGGTAAATAATTAATAAATAAGGTATAAATAAAATGAAGTATGAGGTAAATAATGACTAAAATTGTTCTTTTTATGATTTCAGTGTAGCCATATAGCAGAATGCTTCCTCCAAGTTTAGGATGGAAGACAAAGCGGAAAAGGGTCATTAACCTGAAATTTATTCTGAAACAATTAGAAAAGTATCATGTTTTAATGCATGAAAAATGTCAATAATAAATTTAGCATTTTTAACATTGGGAGATTTGGAAATACAAGAATTTTTGTTATCAGATTTTGCTATATTGCTGAAATGGAAACTATGTCAAAAATATTAGAACCAAAGGTTCATTTTGAGACAAGTCTAAAATTATTTGGCAACAATACCTGAAGACAGCACATTCTGAAAGGAATTTTAAATTCCTTTTAAAATTCATCAATTTAAAAGAAAACTGAAGAAGTTCTGAGCCTGTTGGAAAATTCAAGCATCATACACTTGTGGTAGTCTGATGAGAATTCAGCCCTTGCTTAGTCAGTCCCCAAGTGTGTTCTTGCTGGAGTGGGTGTGTCCTTGAGATTTCAAAAACCCAAGCCCACTGTGTCTTTCTCCTTGCAGATTAGGATGTGAGACTCTCAGCTACCCCTTCAAGCATCATCATTCCAGCCTGTCTGTCACCATCCTCCCTGCCAGAAGTGATCAGGAACTAATTCTCTAAAACTGTGAAGCAGCCCCGATTAAATGTTTTCTTTAATGAGAGTTGCCTTGGCCATAGCTGTCAGGTCACAGCAGCAGAACAGTGAGTGGGGTACATACTAATGCTGATTTCAAGGCACACAAAATTATTCAGATTCCCAATTCATTCATCAAAAATGTGTTAAAGGAATCTAAGAGGGAGCACAGGGCCAGCCTGCACTGAGTGGCGGAATGCTCTGCATGCCTGCATGGAGCCCTGTGTACAGTCTGACACTGCAGGGGTAATATAGGCCATAAGTCTGAGAATTGAAAGAAACATTTTTGATTTGTCTCTCTACATAGCCCTGGCTGTCTAGGAACTCACAGGGATCCTCTACCTAGGTCTCTCAGTGCTGGGATTAAATAAAGGTGTGCAGTACATATCCAGCCCCTTAATTTTTTATTTCTTTCTATAGGGATGGGTGTTTTGCCTGAATCTATGTTTGTGTACCACATGAATGCAGAAGAAGTTGCTGGGTACCCCAAGTGGAGTTACAAACGGCTTTGAGGATCTGGGAATGCAAATGCTGAGTAATGATCTCATGTCCTCCAGAAAAGCAGTCAATATTCCTAACCACTGAACTATCTCTCCAGCCAGGAAAGTTTTTAAAAGGAAAGGAGATGTAGAATCTTCTAACAACGTCTACTCCTGCCACTGTGCTGGCAGAGAGCGTGAGAGAATACACGCTCATCAGGGAACTTTCAAATTCAGAGAAAGGAAAACGTACATCCCAACACTAGGCATAAATATGCGTAATTAAATGCTAACATCTGTCCTTGTGTGTCTAACACATCTACACCAATCTCAGAGCTATTTAAAAAGCCTATGGGAGAAGAGAGCTAAGTCTTTGCAGTGGATACAGTATGCCCTGTGCTAAAAACAACAAGAATTATGCCTCCAGAGACAAACAACAGAATATGCTGTGTGTCCCCAGGAAGCTCCTAGGGTGTCTTCTCAGACAGTCCCTCACTCTGGACGTACAGTCGAATGAGAGGAACATTTTAAAATATGTTCTCACTGAGATCCAGAAAAATAGAATTCTCCCTAGAATTATATAGAGCTGAAGTGAATAACATAAAGTAACATTCAGGCACACTTCAGTGTGTCAAAAATACACTTTACAATTGTTTTTCAAGGCTAAGAACCATTTTTAGTTGATACTACACACAGAGAAGACACTGGTTCAAAGCTTAGGGGAGGAGGAGACATCATGGTCAACATCTCTAAAACCAACAAAAAAGAAAACTTATACACCACTTAAAATTATATTTCTACTGAGCACAAAGAGTTAAACTACATGGCACCCAGGTCTAAGGATGGTGCAATGAGCTTTGATTTGGTAAGTTAGTTTTCAGAAATTTTTTTTTCCCTTTTATTCCCCTTAAAACGTTATAAACTCAGCCTGCTTCTGTCAACAGGCCTGCCTTACTCATAAACACCATGTCAACTAGGCTGAGGACCTATGTGACAGTGCAATCTGCTACCTAGGAACCATAATAGTTTTTCTAAGAAAAGTGACTTCTATAAGCACTTTTACATTAGCAGTGTGTCAGTGCAGTGGCCAGATAAGTTAGTCTATTTTTTTCATGGGACTAAGGACCATTTGGGGCCAAGGCAGGGCTTTCTCTATATTATTTTAATACAGAATTTAAATATACAGCTTGTCCCACTTCTAACACAATTAAATACTCGTATTGTATGTTGAGTAAAACAAATAATTTGGCTATAGACATGACTACAGAAATACAAATTCAATAGTCCAAAATGGACAGTCAATATCACCATACTACAGAATATCTAATAATATCGTATGTCAATGAATGCTGTAATTAATTTATAAACTCAAATCCACATATTCCAAACAGGTAAAGACAGCTAAAATGAACACTGGAAAGAATCCAAGAATGCTATAGAGGGTCTTGAAGAGTGTCAGGGAACAATCTTGTACTGGTTTTCAGCTATGTGCAATCACACATTCTCCAGACTCTAACAATAGATTAGGGATGTAAATATGTGGGGGAGGGGTAATACACACACCAAGTGAGTAGTTGAGTCTCATAAACTTCAGTTGTCATCTAGAAAACTTTCCTTAATATTTGACTCTATCAAAATGCATTGTGTTGTGGGCAGTGTATTGGCAAGGGCCCAGAAAATCAAACTGTACAGCCAGACACCGCAACGTCACAGAGCAGAAAGCACGGCTGCGTGGAGGAGCCTGGTTCTCATTAGCCAATACTGGTTTTCAAAACTTTGCCGCTGCTATAGATCCATGTACACAGCTGTGTGTGAGCACGTTTGTGTGCATTCTGAACTCTGTACTAACTCAGCTGCCATTGAGACTCTTGTGGGCTGGAAATGAAGGACATAATCAAAAGCACACAATGAAAAAGAAAGCACATTCAACTTCTATCCGTCCCCACCTTTCCAGTGGCTGTGGAAACAGCACCAAGCTTGAGGCCTTACCCCGTTCGTTTCGTGATGGTCCCCAATGTCATTGGCTGTTTGATTTGCGCAAGAGGCGTCACTACCATCAAGCTGGGGAGGGGTGAAAGCCGGGGGTTGCCAGGGTTGTTGTTGGTAAAGTTATTGTAAGAGTCTTGGCTGGTCAGCTTCCCTATAAAAAGAAACAGAAACCAGAGCATCAGGAATGGAAGCACCCTTCCCTCTGAAAAGGTTTTCGTTTAAGAAAGAAATCAAGGGCTGGTATATGGCTAAGTGGGGAAAGGCATTTGCTCCAGACTCCAAATAACCTGAGTCACCTGGTCTCCAGAGTCGCATGGTAAAAGCAATCAACGTCCTACAAGTTGTCATCAAGTATCTACACACATACAAATGAATGTATGAACAAATGAATGAAAAAAAAAAACCAATCAAGCAAGATAAAATTTCAAGGAAATTGATACAAGTATTATGAAACTTCATACAGACTGGAAGAAACCGACATTACAGGTCAAGGAAGTAACCATAGCAACTAGTTTTAGAGATTGCAGATGGATTTTTGTTTTTCACTTTGTTGGGTACATGTGCACAAAGGTACATGCATGCATGTGTGCACATAAAGGTCCACGTCAGGCATTTCCTTAGTCGCTCTTCTCTTCACTTTACTATGTAAGACAAGGCATTGGATTGAACCTAACCCACATGCTGACTCAGGCAGGAAGGCCGGATAGGGAGCTACCAGGTAGGTTCCAGCCCTCAACACTGGGAATATCTATCTGTGCTGTTGGACATGGCTTTTTAGGTGAGTGCTACAGATCGAAACTCAGGTTTTCACACTTAGACATCAGCAATTTACCAGATTTCATCGCCCCCAGAATTCTTGTTTCTAAATGCAGCATGGTTTTTTGTTCATCCTTAGAAAGGCCACTGTTCTAACAAAAAGTCACTATTTCACCTTACTACGAGAACTGTAAAAGAAGCTGGTATGCCTTTTGATAGGTACCGAGAAGTAAGGATAGTTTTTCCTAATTTGTACCACAAATACAGATTCAATGAAAAATAGTGTCAGGAAGAGAATTCCAGAAAGTTCCATGTCCTAAAACTTGAATATATACAATTCAATGACCACCACCTGAAGACACGTCAATGGGGTGGAATGTAGACACAGCCTGTGGTAGGCTCCCACAATTTTAGAGTGTCTCTCTACTATTGCTAAGCATGACCTTGTTTGTGCAGTTAGGCCAAGAGGTTATGACTACATCGATGCTCAGACTAACTATGCAGCCCCGAAAGACAAGAACAGCCACTTTCTAACCCTACCAGGAAGATGTTGGCTTTAAAAGCAGACATGGGTGGCAAAGTGCTGCTTTTCAAGGACACGGGTCCAATAGCTTGTGTCACTCCTAGCTCTGCTAGGGCTGATAAGAAACTCAAGCACAGCAATCTCTGGCTCCTCATACAAGCAAATTCCAATTTCATAAAAGTAGTTGAAGCAATTCACACCTAAGCTGTGATACAAAAGGTAGCAGTTACAATACACACAAACAGACTATGTTACCCACACACAAGAGAGCCTTAAGGAAAAGATGAATGGATATTTGTAATACAATAAAGGAGAAAACTTTTTAATCGTTGAGTCACTCTGAGTGACTTATATTCTCAAGGTCAATAGAGACAATAGTTGACAATTCATTATCAGATGACTGTGATTATATTGAAAGGAGGACCCAACATTAATATGTCACAAGCTAATAAAACTCAGGAAATGTGTATGTCCTATACATTTATCAGCCACTAAGCACAGATCTGATGAGTGTCCCAGCCTAAGATAAGGCTGTGGGGGCTCGGACCCTCTTATCACAAACCTTACAGCTCACAGAATGAAGATAAGTACATGTGGCAACAATTACTTGGAAATGGGTTCATAGACCACATGGAAAGTAAGTACCTGGGTAGACAGAATAAGAGGACAGGGCAGCTCAGGGCCTGAAGGACAATACAAAGGAAAGGAGTGTGCTGGGATGCCATTGTGGGAGTAAAAGAAGTGTCTAAATACTACTGCTGAGGTGTACCATGACGCTGTGGGGAGAAAGATTTATTTCCCCTTTAGAATCACCCTCCCTCCCTCCCTTCCTCCTTCCCTCCCATCCTAGGCTGGCCTCTAGCTCAAGGTCCTGCTGCTTCAGCCACCCTAACACTGCAGTTATAAATGTGTCCTATGTCGCCAGGCTTAGGAGGGATAGCACACACTAACAAAAATTCTTGAGCAAGCAAACAGCACAGACGGTGAGCTCACTGAACAGTGCTGATCAGACATTTTTAAGCTTTGGAATACACCTTATTGGTAGAGCCTGGCACAGAACTCTACAACAGGAAATAAAAGACAGACAAGTAAACAATGAGTGAGAGAGAAATAATGTGATTCCTTGGGGTGTTCCCAATGGGATGCTTTCAGCGGCCAGGCACACCAGCTTCACTGCCTCCCTAGGAGACAGAACAGCCTCTCCTCAGCTTGCTCCTGCATTCTTGAGTACTCCTCCACTCCTCTGGTACTATGTGTTTAAGATGTAGCCTCCATCTGTAACACAGTAGGCAGGGGTGTGTAAAGTTGTGAAGACTTTATGTTTGTGTTTATGTTAACAAGGCAGGAAGAGTGGTAGTGTCTTTCTTACAAAGTACTAGATTTGGCAAGAAGTTTATAAACAGATCTCCTTAATAGCATAGCTTAAATATGTTCTACAAAAGCTCAGTAATTCTCTTTTACATAATTACCAAATAGACTGCCTGAATGAGAAATCAGTGTATTTTAACCAGAAATCCTATTTATAATCGATAGCTGTTAAAGAAATAGCTAAAGGCTGGGAATGGAGTTCAACTGGTAGAAAATCACCTCACATTACCAAAACCCTAGGCTTGCTCCCATCACCGCAAAAGCCAGACAAGGCACATATAACTGTGATCACAGCATTGGCAAAGGATACAGGAAGACCAGAATGTTTAAAGCTGTTCTTAGCTATAAATTAAGTTCAAAGTTAACTTGGGCTACATAACACTATCAGAAAACATAGAAATGAAGAGGGAATGAAAGGGAGAGGGAATGGGGAAAGGGAAGAAGGGAGGGATAAGAGAAGAAAGGAGAGTGAAAGAAAAAACATAAAAGAATAAATTTAGCAAGAGAGAAGAAAGATCTCTCAGATGGAATGTGCCTAGGATACAGTATGCTAGGGAATTTGAAAAGGAAACCAAAAAATTTAGGAAAGCAATCTATCTATTCTTGTGGTTTAAAACATTCATCATCATTAAAATGCCCTGCTTCCCAAAGCAAATTTAATACAATGCCTATTAACATCTATGGCCTCCTTTTCAGAGCTAGGAATGAGAATTCCAATACTAAGGATTCTCAGAAAACAATGAATATCCAACAGCTTCTTAAGCAAAACCAACCTAGTAGAAAGCAATGCAAAGCTAGGGTGTGAAGACAAGGAAGCAGTCATCTGGATGCTAACATGACAAGGTGGCTCACAACCATCTATAACTTTAGATTCAAAGGATCTAACACCCTCTTCTGGCCTCCTTGGGCACTGGGCATAAACATGGTATGCAGACAAATACGCAGGAAAAAATACTCATAAAAATACACATGAAGTAATAAATAAAAAGCCAAGCTCTGCCTGGCACCTGTAAACATGCATAACTTTTATATTTTCATGGACTTGGAGGTAGCTCTGTGCAGAAAGTATGAAGACCTCAGTTCAACCCCTTGAAACCATGAAAAATAAATGGTGAGGGTAATGCCCAGGGCTTACAATCTCAGCACAGGGGAAGCAGAGGCAGGAAGATTACTGGAACACAGTGGTCATTCTGACCTAATTGCTAGGTTCTAAGCCAATGAGAGATAGTCAAAGGAGGTATAGTGTGTTCTTTTAGACAGACTGATGGCCACACACACCATCCACCACCATATGTGCACAGAAACACAAATGAATACAATTTCAACTAAGAAAGAAGACTATGTAAGTTACCAAATGAACCATTAATGAGGCAACCTGGTATCTGGTAAGCTTCCTTAGGAAAGTCCTACTGCACAGGTGGAAAAGCCAACTGTTAGGGCAAAGAAACCTCGGATCAGAAATGCCCTGTAACCGGTGTAGACATGAGATTAAATGACTGTGACTGCAAAGAAGACACTAACAAGGGAGACAATGAGTCTCTCAGTATCCCTGCCTCTTTAACTCCACAGCAGGAGGCTGACTGGGATCCCAGCCTGAGCTCAGCCCTGATCAGCAAGTCCATGGTGGTGGAGTTGGGGGGAGGGAGGAGAAGAAAATGAACAGATGATGGGAAAAACATGTTACCACTGACATCTGAGAAACCGCTTGGAGACAAAGAGAAGGAGTTACTGTTATTGTTTTAAAGGACAACTTAAAAAGGGAGATGAAGCACATAAATTTTGCACACACAGGAGTTTCCTTGTCAAATAGAAATTGAAGGATAAAAAGAAAGAATCATGAATGATGGTATCAGGTTAGTAAACGAGGGACAGCACAGACAAGTTTCAGTAGCAGACACAGCGATCAACAGTTCAATAAGCATTGCCAAATGAATTTTCCAGGGGAGGAAGGGGAGAGGAGCTGACAGCCCCCTCCCCCAACAATAGAGAAAAATACAGTTTTGGAGAGATCTCAAAATACTTCAGAAAAGGCCAAACATGGTAGCATTGGCAAAAATCTCAGCAACTGAAAGGCAGAGGCAGAGGCTCAAAACCAGCAAAGGCTTGTAATGAACCTTGTCACAATTAACAGGGGAGTGAGCCAATGGATGTGTGCCCTGCTCAGACTCATGCTGATCTGGAAAAGGAGCAGCAACTCCATACCTTTAGGAACACAGGTAGACACTTGCCTGCAGTACCCAGGCTAGATCTCTGTGCCACAGTCTCACAGTGAGAGTGAGCACAAAGGTGTTCTAAGTATAGTGTCTGTGGACTTGGAGTCCATCTTCCCTACGCTTTCTTTGTGCCAACTCCAGGAAATAGTTTAGGAATATAGGAGAACTGAAGAATTCAAGAAGATGCCACCACACAAGTGCTCACATCAGCGAGGTGCCTTCCTTCCTGTCCCTGTCTCTCTTCACCACAGAACAGAGACTGCCTAACTGCAGCTTCAGAGAGAGACTTCATGAAGCCTTAAGACCCATAACACACGTCCACACGATCATTCTTTCCCATCCCGGCGGACACGAGACCTACAAGTGAAAAATGCAGTGAGAGAGAATGGATATTCTCACAGGATTCCTGGCACAACCAGACAGAGGAAGTCCCAAAAATCTCCTGAGAAAATTAGCTCTTCTAAGACTCCCATCCAGCTTTCCAGGGTTAGGCTATATAGATAAACTTGCATAAGCCTTCAGGCTTTTGGGTCTTTATCCAAATCCATCAGAGCTTTGATCCCTTAAAGGGGAACCAGTCTCCATGATAGATGGGCATCTCATTGAGGTTGGGAGAGGAAAGAACAATTTCAAATAAGATGGTTTCTTGACAAATTAAAGCAGAAATTCTATGGCAAAACAGAACATCATTTAAAAATCTGAATTGTAAGGAAAAAAAAAATCTCATCATGCTGAAGCTCTGATTCTTTGGTTTGACCTGTTTTCACTTGTGTTTACTGTCACTGATCTTACAGTGAAAAGTGAAATAGAATCGCGGGCTTCAGGATTCCAGCACTGCCTTACTAAGCGTATCTGAAACAAATTTCTATCTCTGGAAAGAAAACCACCGCACATGGTCTTTCCTGGCTCCTGCCACCTGCACAGAAAGACGTGGCTTATGCTTCATGTGGACACAGGTGAGGTGGGCTAGGAACCACACATTCTCCTCACTGTCCCACACAGCACTTCCTCAAACATTTTATACTACAAAACTCACAGGCAAATGCATTACGTTGAGCATGAAAATGGACAGAGCGGGCGGGAAGCACCGGTGTGCTTTGTGGCTGCTCCGGAGGAGCGGCATCCCAGGTCAGGTTTGCAGAGCATCATATTCCCAAACCAGTCATCATTAATGGACTCACTTCCACAGGAAAGGAAAAAAAGCCAAGAGTCTGAAAACTCCGGACAAAAGAAATCCCTGCAGACAGAGTAAAAACAAATTAAAAGACCCATTATAAAACACAGATGCTACAAGGAAAATAAACTTTCCAAGATTTACTGGGCTTTGACAAACCCGGACATTTGTGGAAAAGCCATCAACAGCGACTCCCAGGTAACGTGGGAGGAAGCTTGGCTCCTTTCTGCTTTATCTTTACCCTCTGTGCAGAAGCTGCCAGGACTGGATTCCCAGCTTCTGGATGCAGGGAAGTGAGAACATGTGAACGAGGCAAACTGCCAAGCACGAGACATTTCTAAGGGAAGCAAGACCCCGAAAGTGCTGAGCACGTCACATTCTGCTGAACGCTAGAGCTACAGTCAGCACACGCTGTGCATGGACTTCTTCAGGACACGGGAGAGGAAACGAATGAACAAACGAATGAGGCCATCCCTCCTCCTGATCCTCTTTGCTGCCCAATCACACCAAACATGATGGGCAGCAGTTACAGCTCAGGAATCTCCTGCGAGGGGGGCTCAGAGTGGGAGACAGACGAAAAGCTGTGACAGGTTAACAGAAGCATGAGGTACACGTGGTCATGAGTGGGCGCCTTAAGAAGACTCCTTAAGAAGAAGAGCTGTGAGAAAGAACACAGACAACGAGCAATGGGGTGTCCCGTAAGACTCTTCGGAGGTCACTGGGGATCTGAGGACAAACAGGCACAGAGATGTAAGATTCCTTTACAAGAGCAAATTAGGGTGCCCATGGGACAGCGTAGTTAGGAGGTCTGCCGTTTTCTGGGTTTTCCTGTGCTCCTTGGACACAGGGCCCTAACCCACATCAGGCATCAGGCAGGCTATTTAAAAGGGCTTATGACAGACACCATCCACGTCTCAGCAAACCAGATGCCTCAGTCCAGTCCGTTCTCATCAATCTCCACACACTAAAGGAATCTGCCACAGTTGAGGGGCTCTGCTTCTCACCCCATCAAGCTCCTGGCTGCGAGTATTGGAAATTGTATTTGAAAATTAAAATAACAAGGGCACCCTCAAACCCAAACTTGTGGGTTCCTGGCACTCCACAAACCTATAGAAACACCCTTTCTCCCAGTATTTCCTTATCTCCATCCTCCTCCCAACACTCTCCCTACTCTGAGGACATTGTACAAGTGTCCTCCTGTCTACCCATTCCCAGAGGAAAGCTGGGTAAGAAGCCCTCGGAGCCTCTGCGCATGAGCACAGTCCAGAGCTCTGCGCATGAGCACAGTCCATCCCACACAAAATCAAAACCGCCGGTCTGCTTTTACTATCCCGCCCTGGACTTGGCGGGTATAAAACAGCAAAATTTACCAAGGAGTTTTGAGTTAATTCTGGAGTTGAAATGTTGACTTCTTGACTCTGTCAAAAAGAGTACAATGGTAGCTTGTTCTAAAACAATCACTGGATAGCTGGGCTCTGCAAAACTAGAAAGCATGCTTAGCTCTTGCTGGTGGTCTAATTTAACATTAAAGCATCCTCAACTAAATCTCAACTACTATTTAATCAAAATCAAGTAAAATCCTTTTATAGATAGATAGATAGATAGATAGATAGATAGATAGATAGATAGATAGATAGATGTATATTTATTTTTAAGTGCTCAGTGCAAACTGGAATTTCTAGTATACAGGTTGCTTTTGGTCAGAACAGGACTGTCTGTCCCTCTCTCCCTCCCTCCCTCCCTTCCTCCCCCCCACCCCCTCAGGCCCCTAGCCCACCTCCGTTCCCTCACAGATGAGGATGACAAGCTTCCCAGCTGCAGTTCCTGGACTTTCCGTCTCCTTTCTGACCTTTTCTCAGGCATGTTCCAGTATATTCTGCAATCTATTCAGTAGGAAAAGGAAACAGCAGCACCTGGTGTGAGACCACAGACCAGGCCTGGGATCTCAGCAGGAGATGGAAGGAAAGAAAATTAGCTCTGGACATGGAGGCTGGACACACTTTACGAAACAACTGTGTGGACTTAAACAGAGGCAAAATACCCAGGATGACCCACTGCAGTTCTTACTGCAGTGACTGTTGCTCTTGGGAAGGCGGCAGATGACAAAACACTGCAACAGAAATCTAGCAAAAACATTGGTTGCTTTTTCTAAGAAAACTTCCTGGTACCACAGTAACCACTACGGGTACTTAGAAGGAAAACAATCCATGTTTTTCAGGTGGAGACAGTTATTAGTGATATTCTGCTACTGCACACAGAATGGTCCGGAACTCACCATCTGGTGTTCTCCAGTGTCAAGGAAAATTTAAAGTATACCTCCAAGAGAACTGGTGGTCTGCCATCATGTGATTGTTTTGAACATATATTTATACATAACACATAACATGTCAATAGGTCAACAGGTAATTCTCTAGATGTTCTCTCCTGATTCTCAGAATATCCTCACCTGTTCCTTACTCTTAAAGTACTGCATGCTATTTTAATGTATAATACAAGCACTTCCTGGAAGCTAAAATGAATTTTGGACTTAGGAGTCTGATTTATAAGAGCAAAATTTAAAAAGAAAGTCACTATCACAAAGCTTGTATGTACAGTAAATATAATTTACTCCAAAAGGGCAGTTTGTGGCTAGAATGAGGGTTGAGGGGAAGTGGGGAGAAATAAGGCTGCCAGGGGGTTGTACCAAGGAGCTGGATGGCTGCATGGCTCTAGTACCCAGAGGGAGAAAAGAGCACAAAAGAGAAAATGGGAGAAATTCTACTGAATTTTTTAAAAATTGAACAACATTTTAACATTAATGAAAAACATTGTAAGTAAATGATCTATTCATGACCACACAATCAAACAAGTTAATACAAAATGAATAAAAACCATGGCACGTTCCTTCACTCCTTCAGTTTATTATCTCAGAGCACCCTACATTGTGCAACCAGAGAGATGCACTGCGACCTGCGGTTTTCAACCCTTGATCAGCTTTAGGAGCTCTCACTTGCTATGGTGTTCACTCAGCAGAATAGACTGAAAACCCCAAAAATGACCAATATTTATATAGATATTCACGGAAAAAGTGAGACAGAGATTGACTATACATTCTCTAAGCACGATGCATGTTCTTCACATACATATAGAACAAAGAGAAAAGATTCTGAGACTTTCCCCTAAGATTCAAATCCCTGCCCCAAGTTCTAGTTCCAACATATCACCCCAGCACTTGAAAGGCTGAGGCAGAATTGCCTTGAAATTGAAGCAAGTAATGGCTAAACAGCCAGTACCAGGCCAGCCAGGGCTACACAGCAATAATCCATCTTGAAATAAGCAAAAAGAGAACCCTAGAACATTGCACTCTTCTCTGAAGCAAGCTCAGTTCAAAAATAAAAACTGTATTATTATAAACATCAGAGCCTGACATCCCTGAGAGCACACGGGCACAAGCACAGCACAGGTGCAACATCCTGCCTCAGCAGCCCGCCTCAGCCTCAGCAGCCCGCCTCAGCAGCCCGCCTCAGCAGCCCTGAAAACCTACTCCTCATCCGTATCTCACAATTGATTTGTACCATGACACAGAGGAGGTAGATTGACGAAACACTACCTCATTTACAAGGGTACACATATGATGTATAAAAGTATCAGGAATTCAGTCAGAAACAAAAACAAACAAACAAACAAGCACACTGTGCACTGAATTAGCTGCAATCCGTAAAATATACCTTGTTTGTCTTTATGCACTTAGCAAGTTTGTTTGAACATTTTCCCAATATGACCTTGAATTCATGGAAACCCTCCTTTCTCTATTACCCACGTTCAGAGACTGCAGAGAAGTACCAGCATAAAACCCTATAAAAAAGAGCACTAGGTAACACATAGAAAAATAATATGAACAATATGAATTTTTTAACCATTCATTCTGAGGGACAATCACATTTTAAAATTGGAAGTTTTACACGGTGACAACACCCAAATCCTGGTACTCGATCAAAGATTGAGGTCACCCTTGGCTAAAAAGGAATTTTAAGGACAGCCTAGGCTACAAGACAATTTCTTAAAAATAATTTTTTAAAAATAGTAAATAGATGTGTTGTGTTGAATAACAAATATAACTTGAAAATATAAGCAACTTTCTTAATAGTAAAAAATTAAAGACTCAAAATTTCTTCTCCGCACACGCCCCAGGCCCCAGGCACTGCCGTTCTCTGGCCCTTCACCCTCCTCCACTGCTAACGGAAGCCTTCCTGCTTATTACCCATGACTGTTAAGAATATTTTCTGGCTCTATTTCAGCATCATGACTCAGGTCATGAGAAGTGTCAAAGATGCATTTCCTTCAGATGGGAACGAGCACCAGATCTCAAGGGCATACAGAGACTGGAGTGTGGTGCAAAAGGACCACATCAGCAGTTTCTGACAAGGACGAGAAACCCTTTGTACTCAGTGTATTTTCATTTCCAGCTTGAAAACAGGTGCTTACATACACCAGTTAAGGAAAAGAAAACAAGCAAACGGAACGAATGCTCTATTTTAGCTCCCTAAATAACCAACAAATCCTGAAATAAAACTGTTAACAAAAAAAAAAAAAAAAAAAAAAAAAAAAAAAAAAAAAAAAAAAAAAAAAAAAAAAAAAAAAAAAAAAAAAAAAAAAAAAAAAAAAAAAAAAAAAAAAAAAAAAAAA
>LR750392.1:197482-215121 GCA_902729485.2 Mus minutoides | reverse complement strand
CAATCACACCAAACATGATGGGCAGCAGTTACAGCTCAGGAATCTCCTGCGAGGGGGGCTCAGAGTGGGAGACAGACGAAAAGCTGTGACAGGTTAACAGAAGCATGAGGTACACGTGGTCATGAGTGGGCGCCTTAAGAAGACTCCTTAAGAAGAAGAGCTGTGAGAAAGAACACAGACAACGAGCAATGGGGTGTCCTGTAAGACTCTTCGGAGGTCACTGGGGATCTGAGGACAAACAGGCACAGAGATGTAAGATTCCTTTACAAGAGCAAATTAGGGTGCCCATGGGACAGCGTAGTTAGGAGGTCTGCAGTTTTCTGGGTTTTCCTGTGCTCCTTGGACACAGGGCCCTAACCCACATCAGGCATCAGGCAGGCTATTTAAAAGGGCTTATGACAGACACCATCCACGTCTCAGCAAACCAGATGCCTCAGTCCAGTCCGTTCTCATCAATCTCCACACACTAAAGGAATCTGCCACAGTTGAGGGGCTCTGCTTCTCACCCCATCAAGCTCCTGGCTGCGAGTAGTGGAAATTGTATTTGAAAATTAAAATAACAAGGGCACCCTCAAACCCAAACTTGTGGGTTCCTGGCACTCCACAAACCTATAGAAACGCCCTTTCTCCCAGTATTTCCTTATCTCCATCCTCCTCCCAACACTCTCCCTACTCTGAGGACATTGTACAAGTGTCCTCCTGTCTACCCATTCCCAGAGGAAAGCTGGGTAAGAAGCCCTCGGAGCCTCTGCGCATGAGCACAGTCCATCCCACACAAAATCAAAACTGCCGGCCTGCTTTTACTATCCCGCCCTGGACTTGGCGGGTATAAAACAGCAAAATTTACCAAGGAGTTTTGAGTTAATTCTGGAGTTGAAATGTTGACTTCTTGACTCTGTCAAAAAGAGTACAATGGTAGCTTGTTCTAAAACAATCACTGGATAGCTGGGCTCTGCAAAACTAGAAAGCATGCTTAGCTCTTGCTGGTGGTCTAATTTAACATTAAAGCATCCTCAACTAAATCTCAACTACTATTTAATCAAAATCAAGTAAAATCCTTTTATATATATATATATATATATATATATATGTGTGTGTGTGTGTGTGTGTGTGTGTGTGTGTGTGTGTGTATATATATGTATATTTATTTTTAAGTGCTCAGTGCAAACTGGAATTTCTAGTATACAGGTTGCTTTTGGTCAGAACAGGACTGTCTGTCCCTCTCTCCCTCCCTTCCTCCCCCCCACCCCCTCAGGCCCCTCCTTTCCCTCACAGATGAGGAAGACAAGCTTCCCAGCTGCAGTTCCTGGACTTTCCGTCTCCTTTCTGACCTTTTCTCAGGCATGTTCCAGTATATTCTGCAATCTATTCAGTAGGAAAAGGAAACAGCAGCGCCTGGTGTGAGACCACAGACCAGGCCTGGGATCTCAGCAGGAGATGGAAGGAAAGAAAATTAGCTCTGGACATGGAGGCTGGACACACTTTACCAAACAACTGCGTGGACTTAAACAGAGGCAAAATACCCAGGATGACCCACTGCAGTTCTTACTGCAGTGACTGTTGCTCTTGGGAAGGCGGCAGATGACAAAACACTGCAACAGAAATCTAGCAAAAACATTGGTTGCTTTTTCTAAGAAAACTTCCTGGTACCGCAGTAACCACTACGGGTACTTAGAAGGAAAACAATCCACGTTTTTCAGGTGGAGACAGTTATTAGTGATATTCTGCTACTGCACACAGAATGGTCCAGAACTCACCATCTGGTGTTCTCCAGTGTCAAGGAAAATTTAAAGTATACCTCCAAGAGAACTGGTGGTCTGCCATCATGTGATTGTTTTGAACATATATTTATACATAACACATAACATGTCAATAGGTCAACAGGTAATTCTCTAGATGTTCTCTCCTGATTCTCAGAATATCCTCACCTGTTTCTTACTCTTAAAGTACTGCATGCTATTTTAATGTATAATACAAGCACTTCCTGGAAGCTAAAATGAATTTTGGACTTAGGAGTCTGATTTATAAGAGCAAAATTTAAAAAGAAAGTCACTATCACAAAGCTTGTATGTACAGTAAGTATAATTTACTCCAAAAGGGCAGTTTGTGGCTAGAATGAGGGTTGAGGGGAAGTGGGGAGAAATAAGGCTGCCAGGGGGTTGTACCAAGGAGCTAGATGGCTGCATGGCTCTAGTACCCAGAGGGAGAAAAGAGCACAAAAGAGAAAATGGGAGAAATTCTACTGAATTTTTAAAAAATTGAACAACATTTTAACATTAATGAAAAACATTGTAAGTAAATGATCTATTCATGACCACACAATCAAACAAGTTAATACAAAATGAATAAAAACCATGGCACATTCCTTCACTCCTTCAGTTTATTATCTCAGAGCACCCTACATTGTGCAACCAGAGAGATAGATGCACTGCGACCTGCGGTTTTCAACCCTTGATCAGCTTTAGGAGCTCTCACTTGCTATGGTGTTCACTCAGCAGAATAGACTGAAAACCCCAAAAATGACCAATATTTATATAGATATTCACGGAAAAAGTGAGACAAAGATTGACTATACATTCTCTAAGCACGATGCATGTTCTTCACATACATATAGAACAAAGAGAAAAGATTCTGAGATTTTCCCCTAAGATTCAAATCCCTGCCCCAAGTTCTAGTTCCAACATATCACCCCAGCACTTGAAAGGCTGAGGCAGAATTGCCTTGAAATTGAAGCAAGTAATGGCTAAACAGCCAGTACCAGGCCAGCCAGGGCTACACAGCAATAATCCATCTTGAAATAAGCAAAAAGAGAACCCTAGAACATTGCACTCTTCTCTGAAGCAAGCTCAGTTCAAAAATAAAAACTGTATTATTATAAACATCAGAGCCTGACATCCCTGAGAGCAGACGGGCACAAGCACAGCACAGGTGCAACATCCCACCTCAGCAGCCCGCCTCAGCCTCAGCAGCCCGCCTCAGCCTCAGCAGCCCGCCTCAGCCTCAGCAAGCCGCCTCAGCCTCAGCAGCCCTGAACACCTACTCCTCATCCTTATCTCACAATTGATTTGTACCATGACACAGAGGAGGTAGATTGACGAAACACTACCTTATTTACACGGGAACACATATGATGTATAAAAGTATCAGGAATTCAGTCAGAAACAAAAACAAACAAACAAACAAGCACACTGTGCACTGAATTAGCTGCAATCCATAAAATATACCTTGTTTTTCTTTATGCAGTTAGCAAGTTTGTTTGAACATTTTCCCAGTATGACCTTGAATTCATGGAAACCCTCCTTTCTCTATTACCCACGTTCAGAGACTGCAGAGAAGTACCAGCATAAAACCCTATTAAAAAGAGCACTAACTAACACATAGGAAAATAATATGAACAATATGAATTTTTTAACCATTCATTCTGAGGGACAATCACATTTTAAAATCGGAAGTTTTACACGGTGACAACACCCGAATCCTGGTACTCCACAGGAGGAAGCTGGTTGATCAAAGATTGAGGTCATCCTTGGCTAAACAGGAATTTTAAGGACAGCCTAGGCTACAAGACAATTTCTTAAAAATAATTTTTTAAAAATAGTAAATAGATATGTTGTCTTGAATAACAAATATAACTTGAAAATAATAACCAACTTTCTTAATAATAAAAAATTAAAGACTCAAAATTAAAATGGTAGCCTTTCTTCTCCGCACGCGCCCCAGGCCCCAGGCACTGCCGTTCTCTGGCCCTTCACCCTCCTCCACTGCTAACGGAAGCCTTCCTGCTTATTACCCATGACTGTTAAGAATATTTTCTGGCTCTATTTCAGCATCATGACTCAGGTCATGAGAAGTGTCAAAGATGCATTTCCTTCAGATGGGAACCAGCACCAGATCTCAAGGGCATACAGAGACTGGAGTGTGGTGCAAAAGGACCACATCAGCAGTTTCTGACAAGGACGAGAAACCCTTTGTACTCAGTGTATTTTCATTTCCAGCTTGAAAACAGGTGCTTACATACACCAGTTAAGGAAAAGAAAATAAACAAACAGGGAACGAATGCTCTATTTTAGCTCCCTAAATAACCAACAAATCCTGAAATAAAACTGTTAGCAAAAAAAAAAACAAAAAACAAAAAACAAAATAAATGATATAAATTTAGCACATTTTACAAATATTAGAATCAAGTCAAGATCTAAATGGCTAGCTCCAAGTTTGCAAGGGCGCATTTATGAATTAACCTCTGTACATTAAAGCCCTTTCTATAGAATATCCCTGAGCACTAGAAGCATGGGGTGTTTCGATGAACAGCCTTGGACTCAGCCCACCCACAAGGGAGCAAGCCCTAGTCTCCCTGGGATCCTCGACTGTGAAGGCCTGGGTGACTGCAGGAATGCCATATTCATTCCTCTAGACGACAGACACCTGATCTTTTCTCCACATCTATGACGTTTATAAAAGGTGAAGCTGTTTCATCCCGTGCCATGTGGATGCTAGAATGAAAAACGATAAATCGTTTGCTATCCAAGATAGACTGAACATGAAAAGCTGGTCTCTTCTGCAGTCACCAGGAGGAGCCATGGCCACAGGACTCCTCTGTCCACTCTGAAATACTTCTCTCTGGTGCCTCATCAGAGCTTGAAAAATTTTCACCTGCACAAACACTTGAGCCAAAGTGAGTAGCTCTTCCAATGAACCTGAAATCCCTTTCCTTTCCTTGTCGCCTTCCAGCTCCCACGCCATCCACCATGGAGCACAGGGAACCCTCCCACCTCCCACGTGCACATAACCCTGGCACAGTGTGAACCCACTCTGCTTTTTCTCTTGTCTTTCTTCATATTTTAACCATTTTGTAAACTAAAATTACCAACAACAGATTTACAATTCCTCTTCAATAGTTAAACTGCAATACTACTCTGCCTGTCCCACGCAGCTTCAACTTGTCACTTGTGTGTCTTAGTAATTAACAGCACTAAGAGGCATCTGTCGGGAGAAGGTTGCTGACCCTCATTGCCTTCTTTACTTTCTTCAAGACCAAATACTGAAAACATTGCTTCCAAATTTCTTTCTCATGAGTACAAAGAGAACAACCTTCCTAGTCTCCGCTGGGATAAGTTATCTATATAACATTTTATCTTTCATGTAAACAACTAAAATGTGTGCCTCTGTGATTCGCAGAATATCTCCAGAGCAACAGAACCAGAACAGAGTCCCTAGTTACTCACAGAAAAGAAAGTAAGAGTTTCTCCAAATCTTCTTTTTATTCTAAACACTGAAATACTTTACCTTCCGAAATTATCAAAACCAGCTGCAGAGTTTGTAGACTTCTTCTTCTTCTTCTTCTTTTTTTTTTTTCTTTTTTGGTTTTTCGAGACAGCGTTTCTCTGGTAAGCCCTGGCTGTCCTGGAACTCACTTTGTAGACCAAGCTGGCCTCAAACTCAGAAATCCTCCTGCCTCTGCCTCCCAAGTGCTGGGATTAAAGGCGTGCACCACCACCGCCCACCTCAGAGTTTTGAGTCTTAATCCTGTTTTTGTGCCTGAAATAGAACATAGACTGATCCCTTAACAGGGAAAATAATCAATCATTTTCTAGTGACTTTTACTTCACAGGTATGAGTTTTTACATGCGTAAGTGTGATTGTGTATGTCTGTGTGTGTATGTGTGTACCACCTGCAATAACATTAAATTCTTGGGAACTGAAGTTACAGACAATTGTGAGTCAACATGTAGGTAATAGGAGTTGAACATAGGTACTCTGGGAGATCAGATAGTGAAGTTGGGGGGCTGGAGAGAAGGCTCAGCAATAAAAAAATTAAATAATGAAATAAAAGCAAATTAGTAAGTAATAAAACTAAAGACTGAAACAGTAGTTTTTATGTAGTGGTCAAGAATATTTTGGTTTAATCACGGCAATGAGGTCTAAGTGTCAGTACTTCAAAATCTATCCAGTCTGAGTACAATGTCAGTCAGGACTTAGAAAGAATGATTAAAACAACAATGACAAAGAAAAAAATTAAACAATGGAGATACCAGCTTTAAAAAAAAAGGAAGACAAAAACCTGTAAAAACATTAAACAATAGAAAATACATACAATAAGAAAAAGACTTGATAGTAAGAGAAATGTTCAAAGAAAAGTCTCTGTTAGAACACACTGTGGGGACAAGAATGCAGTAGGACATGGGACGGTGGCAATGGGAAATCCCTCACAAATACAAAAACACAAAGCACAAAAAGGAGCTCCAGGCCCAGACAGGAAAGCCAAGATTCATCTCACAGCAGTTCTAGAAATGGGCATACAGGAAAACAGTGGAGAAGAAATGAGAAGGGGAAAGCAGAGGCTACGGGGGAATAGACGGTGCAGGAAGAGAAGGAAGGACAAGGCTAATCAGTGGAAAGAACAGAGATGAGCTGACGGTACACACAGTGCTGAATCATGGCATCCAGACAACTGCTGGTTTACAAAAAAGCAGGACACACATGCTCCAGGACAGGAGGGCTGGGACAGCACTTAGGAAATAACACAACTAAAATGTTTCCATCCACAGCAGCCGTCAGGAGTCAAACATAGGAAATGAACATCTGCACAAAGTACTCAAAAGAGCTGTAAGTTGATGGTAATACAGAGTCCAATTCCTCGTGAAGAATTTGGAGAAGAAACCATAGAAAACACAAGAAAATGAAGAGATGCCATGGCGGTATCTGCTCCCAAGGTACCCAGGTTCAAGCCCTGATGACCGGAACAGAAAAGCTGAGCGCACACTGCCCTCTAGAGGTGGCATGGCTCATTAACCATTAAATGATAAACCTAAACTGTTCATGATTTGCAAATGCAAATTTGTATTCATAAGCTAAAAAACCAAAAAGAAAGATTGTATTTGCATCAAGTGATAATTACATTTAATTGATATTTATTTTATGTTTTCTTGTTGCATTTATTTTAAACGAGTTTATCTAAACAACATAAATGAGTACAGTAGTTAAATTGGGTTTAATTTTATTTTTAAAACATTTTTAGTGTGTAGGAGCAGTGTACTTTAACCAGGCCTGAGGGTGCTCATAGCTTACTTTACTCCTCTCACACAGGGGACTACGTACGGCTCCATTTGGCTAGTGGGAGTAGTGCCTGCATATGTGTGTGCACGCAGACGTTCCATGCCATGTTTCTTGTTCTAGTACTTCCCCACCCCCAGAGTCTCACAGACCCCAGAGCTTTGCAGGCCCAAGACTAGCTACCCAGCCAGCTTGCTCCAGAGATCCTCGTGACTACTCCTCCCAAGTGCTGGAACTAGAGGCAGCTCCTGCAAGATAAACATCCATGTATGTAGCAAAACTACACACTAAGCCATCTCCTTAGTGTCCCTCTTAATACTTCTGTGAACTACACACTGCTATAAAGATTATGAGCTACTAGAGGTGCTATCTTTCTTTGATAGTTTTTTCAATTAGTGATTTAAAAAAAATAATTTGAGCTGGGCGTGGTGGCGCACGCCTTTGATCCCAGCACTCGGGAGGCAGAGGCAGGCGGATTTCTGAGTTCGAGGCCAGCCTGGTCTACAAAGTGAGTTCCAGGACAGCCAGGGCTATACAGAGAAACCCCGTCTCGAAAAAACCAAAAAAAAATAATAATAATAATAATTTGAGATGGGATATCACATATCTGCATAGGCTGGTCCCAAATTCATGACAATCCTCCTGTCTCAGCCTCCAGAGTATTTAATCATAGGCCTGTGTCACATCTTGGCTTCCTATGTGGTTTTTAAATTAGACATCTTGCTGTGTGAGCCCACCCTTTCCCAAACATTTGCATAAAGAACTCATCCTCTATCTATGCACAATTACAGAAAATGATATGAAAATATTTAAAATGCGGGTAGTGTTGGTGTATAGTAAATGTCAAAATAAGCATAGAGTTATGCCAACATTTTCAGAGGATGCCTCGGGAGCCAGGAAAACATTAGGTTTTTACAACAACAGATTAGAAGCAAGGCTGCATTGACCTCAGGCAAGAGGCTACAAGGAGTGAGCAAACTCCAGGTGCTAAGCGACCCAAGGAGGGCTCTCCCACATGACGTGTCTGCACCATTTATATACTCTGTGTCAGATGAGGCATGAAATTTAAAGCAGAACTTCAGTGCACATGATTGATTTTTCTTGGCAAAAATTAAAACACTTATGGAAACTCCACTCCACAAGTAAACAGTGACTTGAAGGAACAGTCAGGACACGGCACACTGGTGCTGACTCTCCCAGGAGGTGAAGCTATGTGAGGCAGAGCTGTGTGGCTGCTTCGTATTTACAATAGGATGCGGTCTGTATCGACCACAGTAAATAACTACAATAAACCTTCAAATGAAGGCTACAGAGTCTCCAAGTGCTAAGATGGGAGTGCCGTACACACAGATGCTAAAAAGAAAGACAGAAACACTGCTGGACTTGTAAGCCTTTTGTTGAAACATAGCAGTTCTGGGTCCAAGAAATGAGAGGCCTCCTTTCAAAGTCCTCAAACCTCAGGTTGGGAGGGAGCAGAATCTGGAATTCAGTTGTCAGATGCTGCAGGCCTGGCACAACTCCTTCTCCAGACCAAGCCAGAAAGAAGCTGGGTCAGGGGACATACTCAACCCTTGGGAGGTGGAGACAGGAAGGGGGATCAGTGATAGTGAGGCCAGCCTGGGTTATACAATGAGACCTAGGAAGAACAGAGGGAGGGAAAAAGAGAGGGACAAAAGGGCAAAGGGAGGCCAATAAGTCCTTAAAAGTCTCAAGACAGGGTAGACACAATTTTTAAATCTAAAAGGAAAACCTATTTCACAAAATTAAGAAATGGGAAAGTAAGAGGGCCAGTGCGGTGGGTGAGCAAGGGCTTGCAGCCAAAGTCTGACTCTTCACTTGAGCTCAGTCCCGAGGCCCACATGGTGAAGGGAAGACAGGCAAGTCCCAAAGATTGTCAGAAACACGCACGGGCACACACATACCTAAAGAAACAAATGTAAAAAACAGAAGGTGTGCACATCTATCAACTATGTGAGCTCATGTGTGGAACCATGACTAGTGCCACTTTCAACTGTGGATTTGTATCATCTCCCACTTCAGAAATAGTCGCAAGCTAATGTCCATATGGAAAACAATTAAAAGCAAAGAAATAAATTCAAATTTTTATTTCATTTGGTTATATTGTTTACTTTCACTGTTTTTTTTTTAAGAAAAAACATGAAAAATTAATCAATCCTGCCCATTGCCAACGAACAGCAGCAAAGGTTGAGTGACAGCAGTTGATCCATATTCGCTAAGCACTATTCTAAACGCTACAACTTCAATGGCAACCGTGCAAGAGTGGGCATATTCTCATCCCTGCTTCATAGGTAGAAAACCAGGTCTCAGTAGGCCTGATTGTCTAAGATTACATCCCAGAGAAGTCTAACCCTAGGTCCTCCATTACCTTATCAACACACAGCTCAGTCATAGAGACTAGGAAAGTCATCAGCAGAACGGTGAAAGGCCCTGGGTTTGATCTCAGCATCACAAATAAACGGAAAAGCCAGATGGAGGTGCTGAGCAACTGATGCAGGGAACAGAACAGACAGCTTTTCTTAGGAAAAAGCTGGACTGTATAACTACAGGAGGTAAGAGTGCAACTCAAGGTGTAGCAGGACGGACGGACAGACAGACAGACAGACAGACAGACAGTAAAGCTGGAAGGCAGAGCCACATCATAATTTAAGTAAGTAGTGAACCTACAGTCTGCATCCCACCTTGGTCTTGATCATTCAGCTCCACTGGCCACCATCCACCATCAACACCTACATCTGGGAAAAACAGACCAAGTCTCCTGCGGCCCCTAACTTCCTTCCACTATCTTGCTCCTGTTTATATTACATTCTAAAAGAAGGAATAAAAACGTGACACAATCAATACTTGTGGTGCCAATTTTCTAACTAAAATCCCCTTAGACAAATTCCTTACACCCCAGCAAACTGTTCTGGCCGTCTTCTCTGTCACTAAACTGAATGTCAGCTCCAACTTTCACTTAACCAGATGCTGGAACTTAGCACGGTAACCACCGTCCTCCGGGCTACTTCCTATATCTGGCTTCCCACTTCCTGTCACTTGCTAGTAACTTCTGGATGACATCTCTTACCAGAAGCTCTAATCCTGCAGATGCTGTCGACCGAAGCCTTCCGCCCAATCACTATCCCCATGCAGATGCATTCCCAGCCATTCCAACCGTTCTAGGAACATGGGACGCCTTACCCAGTGTCCAGATACACACAGGTCATCCCAGCATGCCACCTGGGGCTACAAAAGGAGACCCTGCCTCCCAAGAGATGTAGCTAGAAAGATCCTGTCTCCACTCTCAGAGTGTGCTCTCCTCCATACAGATCTCCCCGCAGAGCACCCAAACCAGCCTTCTATCACTCCGATTTCCAAAACCCACCACTGAGCTCCCATCAACTAAGCACATACGGCACTACATGGGGCCCACTGTGTCTGACCAGAGCAGCTGTCTTACTGTTCCCTGAGCACAGCAGGCATATTCTCAGCTCAGCACTTAGAAGCTCTGCTATCCACTCATAGCCATCAGGTCTTTGCTCAATATCACTGCAGTGATCCAAAAACAGGATGGTAATTTAAAGTTGAAATCATTTCAAGACATTTCCTAACTTCTATTCTTTTTGAGACAGGGTCTAAGGATATATACCTGAGTGGCCTTGAACCCACACACATCTGTCTCAGGAATTCAAGTATTAAAGGTATGCAATACCACAGCCTGTCTTCCCTCCCCTTCTTTAAATTTGTCAATAGTTGCAAGAAAACAGACTTATTTTGATTGTTCACCATATTTACTTGCTCTCAGAAGAGCTTCAGCACATATATTAAAAAATGATAATAATTAATTCACAGTGGCTGAGTAAGTGACCATCTTACATGCATCAAATGAAAAGCAATGTTACTATGAATAAAAATCTCTTCAATTTGACAAGTTACTATTTAAATCCAAATTGGTTTTTAATACACAAGTGAGAATGCCATAATACAACTGTTTGTGTTAACTTTAAGAATAATTTAGAAAAATATCAAAATACACTGTTTCTCTGGGAATAACTTCTTTGATTCTGCATGATACACAAGGGGCCAAGATAACAGGTAGAAATGCAAAGATTCTGGCATCCTTAACATCAGTAAGAGATACCAACATGTCATTCCTATATTCAAATAAGAGCAACACTGAGACTTACACCTGCAATAGCACTAAGTGGTACTTAAGAAATGCAATTGTAGGTGGATGTTTGATAAGCAGCGGAGCTGCAGAGACACCTGCAGGTAAGGAAACACCAAATGAGGGAGCTTCCCATGGGTGAATGGGTGAATGCCATGTGGGGCTGAATCCTTGGTAAGAAGCAATGGAAATCAGATTTGGGACATTCTCCACCCTAACCAGCTAACAGCTTGATGAGACACAATTTTCACCAGAGTTAGAGAATCATAATATGGTTCATGAAGAGAACAGTTTTATTAGTTTCTTTCAAATAAGGATAGAGGTAACTAAAATGGGTGAGAGAAGAAAAATCGTCAAAGAGTCACTATTTCTGAATGACAGACCATTTGCAAATCTAGAAAAGGCTGTGTTCTCTGAGAATAATAATTATCAGTTATAAATAAATACAACTATTAAGGAAAACAGTGCTCTGGTACAGTTATTCTATGTTTCACCGTGGTGTCATAGTGTTAAGTGAAATCACATTAAAGGTAACTGTAAGCACAGGCAGCCCGTTTACACTCAGTAACTATAGCCCCTCCATGTATCACCCAGATATAACAGTTGATGTGAGAAGGGACTAGGGCCCATGCCTCCAGCCACCGCTCTTGTCACTGTCATGTGTTTCCCACAGTCAGAGTGAAAACTGAAGACGCTGTGCCTAAGGATCTCAACCTGAGAGAGAGAGAGAGAGAGAGAGAGAGAGAGAGAGAGAGAGAGAGAGAGAGATTTATAAAGAATATACTTCAAGTAAATAAACATCCTCTGGAAAATTAAAAAAAGAAGAAGAAGAAGATAACATAATCCTAACCTAAACTGGATTGGCTCCAAAGAACGAAAAGGAAATACCCTATATCAATTGTTATTTAACAGTTTCCTTTAATTTGCTAAAAAGAGCACAGACAAACAACGCAATGCAGCCAAGACATGATTCATTTTCAAGATGAATCCCTCCCTGCTCCAAGGTTTACATTGTTTTTAACCAGCATCAGACTGTTTACCCACACAAACTGTAAATACATCATTTTTAGAACTAACCAACAACAATACCCATTTTGTTTTGACATGAAAGACACAAAGAGAACATGAAGAGAAACAACCACTGATTGAGGTCTGTTCCTCTAAGACGAGAAATCCCCAAAAGAGTAAGGGTGAGCTACAAGAAGATGTCATGCCGTGTTGCCAGGAGAAAAGGCTGCATGGAAAGGCAACTGACCAGTTAAGAGGCACAGAAAGCAGAGGCAGGGTCTGGGGTGAGGAATAAAGAGTGAGAGACTGCTTGAAGCATAACCGCACCCTGCTGCAGAGGGATATGCTTGAGAGATGGGGGTAGCAGCTGACAGAATGAGTTCACGTTTAAATGATATTTTATTTTATAGGAGTCTCTACTGTGGTTGCCATAATCTCTCCATGTAAAATACTTCAGTCTTAAAATTGGGCACTACTAAGGAGACCATGCAACTCTCCAGAAAATAAGTATCAACGTGTGAAGTCCTCCTGGAGGACTGCAGGGCCAGGTGGAGTCACCTTGGCTGGGGAGGCTGCAGCACACCTGTGACGTGTGACATAGCTCTCCAGAGCTGAGTTCCAGGCCACTGTGCGCTGTCTGTGCGAGACCTTATAAACGTGCAACAGAAGAAGAAAACACTATAGAAGCTCCACAGATGGAATGGAATGACTGAGAATTTCCAATCTAAAATGAATATACATTTTTAACAAGAAACATTAGAAAATGATCATTGCATCATCAGAATTAATAATTTCCAAGCCAGAAACCACATGAGTGTACTTTAGTAATGTCAGGCACAGTAACCAACAGCCAGTGGCAGCAAAAATGAGGGAGCTGTTGAAGCAGAACCTTTCAAAGGGGTTAGCCTCGAACACTTCAGAACCGACTGAGCTAACTGTGAGCCACATAAAACAACTCTCAGCACAGGAAGGGGGCAGGGCAGAGTCTGAGGTGGAAAGCACAAACTCAAAGTTAGCCAGAGCTACAGTTTGAAGAGTAACCATCTTCCAAGATGAACAGAACTTATAAAATGACATCACAGAAACAAAACACATCACCATAAAGTCCGTTTACATCAAAACACATCAACACCATAAAGTCCACTTACATCAAATGGAATATACTGGGCTGCTCTGGAGTAAAAGTATTTTTCAAATTCAAGTGAATACCATAAAAGCCAGAACTATGGTTCAGTATTTTAAAGAAGTGGACAGGGAATGATTTGGGTGATGTTTCATTTACTGATCAGGATGATGGCATTGGGGTAGGATTTTTTGTCCTGCGATACCATATGGGAGGAATCCCAGAGAACTTTACATAAACATGAAGTACCAGTACAGAGACGATGACAGGTCCACTGGAGGAAGAACAAATATTTCTTACTGAACAGCAGTACCAGGCCAGTACATTAAGAATGTTCTGAAATACATGCTTCAAATGTTATGAAAACAGACTCAATCTCAAACCAAATATCCCTTACATACTGAAAAAGAAAAGCAGTTAAAATACCATGAAAAAGATCACCATGATCATTGTGGTTCATACTTATTAAATGATTTAATAAATATGAATTTCTTAACTATGCTCAGCACAAACAATAAAAATTTGCATCTGATCCCATGTGATAGAGCAAGAATCTACTGGAAAGCAGCATGAGAGGAAAATGTTTACCATGCAGCGGGGAGCCAGAAGGGCTGCTGGACAGGCCTGGAACAGGACTACAGCGGCCGCCTTGCTTAGATGTCAGCTCTTGTTCAATCTCTTCCAGCCCAGCACTTTTCTGGAAACGGCTCATGCGATTGACTACTCGTGGTGACATGTGTGTGCGGACACAAGGCTGGCCACCATAAGGATTGATGGGAAAAACGTGGGACGTACCCCGGAGGGTACTGACCACCACCCAACGACAATCATGGCTGAAACAGATGTCCTGAACCTAGGAAGGAGGAAAGAGACAAAAACAGCTGTAGTCACTCGGGTGTACCTAAGGACAGGCATAAATGGAAATGCAAATAGAAATGGTTGCCTCCTTAGCAGATTTGAATAAGAATAGATGACAAATTTATAAAATATTTTATAGGTCATCAGGACTCCATGTGGGGATCTGATAAAACCTGGAGTGAAGGGTTCCATTCCCTGCTATTTAAAGTGAGAGGCAGGAATTAGGACCTCCATGTCTCCTGCACCTGATCCACAGAGCTTTATAAAATAGATACCGCATGTTTCAAGGCAGGGATATGGCTCTGAGTAATGGTCCTACCACAAAGAATATGAGAGCCTGGGTTCAGAGCATCAGAAGCATTAAAATAAAGTCAGGTATGGTGGAGTATGGCTGTAACCAAAGTGCTACAGTCAGGAGGAGGGGCCTGAGTGGGTCCCAGGGCTTGCTGGTAAGCTAGTCTAACAAACCAGTGAGCTCCAGCTCGGTGGGGCCTTTCATCTCAAATGGTAAGGGGGAGAAGGAAGGTAGGTGGAGTCTAACTCTGGCCTACACATGAGTAAACACTATACACACTCACTCATATGGCACATTCTCCCAAAAGGGTTTCTATGAAGTACAAAAAGTAGCTAATGCAGTCAATGTTACTAATTCAATCAGCTGCTTAAATACGAATGACCTGCCAAATATTTCACCAGGAATAAAGACATAAGTATTTGCAGATACGGTTCTCAGGAGACATGAGTCCTTGTCTCAACAAGTAAAACAAGACGAAAGGTCAGGCCTGAGATGTCCTGTGTATCAATACAAGACACATCAACATAGTTGGGTGTGTGTGGTGTTCAAGAACTGAGGCAGGAGGACTGCAGTGGTTTCAAAGTCACATAGACCTACACATAGACCTACTTCAAAGTAAAACTTTTTAAATCCAACAAATGTATTTAAAAACTAAAGGATTCCTTAGAGACCAGTGTTTTCACAGTGATAATTCTGGTTCCATCTCTGAAGACAGCTTATGAGTCTGTGGTAATTTAGAAAACAATATTTCTATAACTAAAAGAGTCACTGTGCACCTCCTAACTGAGGGCCTAAGCATCACTGCATAGCAGAAAATAAATTGTGTTCTTGGAACCACATTCCTCAATGCTGCAGCCAGTGGGGTTTCCCCATCAAAGTGAGACCCTATCTCAAAACAACAACACAAGCCCCACACTAAAAAAACCAAAACCCTGACTGTTACAGAATTCAGCAGAGAAAGGATGCTTCTGTGAGTACAAGTCCTTTGCATCTGAGGTCAACAACTTGGCCTTAGCAAGCTCTGTGTGTGACAGGCCGGACAGCTAACATTTCCCTCTATAGAGGCATTGTGTAAGTGCTTGCCAAAACACAGAAGAGAGTAGGATATGGCTGACAGAAGAGTCTAGGCTGTTATATCATCTTCATTATGATCACTGAGGAACTGAAAGTAGAAAAGGCCTCAGAACTCTACATTAAACAGTCAGGATTTGAGGTGGCTGTAGTTTAGAAGATTCACCACAGCTTGCATGTACACACACACACACACACACACACACACACACACACAGAGAGAGAGAGAGAGAGAGAGAGAGAGAGAGAGAGAAAGTTCACAGAAAGCTTTGGCAGGAAGACCTGCAATGAGTTAGAACAGGAGGCTGATGACATGAATGCTACAAGTTCAGCAGCAATAAATGCAATAAATGTAGTGAAGGTGTAAGATGGCACATCCTGACTCTAATGACGGGATCCACCACAGGCTGTATCTAGGATGTTTGCAGAAATGTCTAACTGACGGAGAGAGAACCATAGGGAATGTGGGTGGTACCAGTCTGGGGTCCAGACTTATAAACAAGAGAAGAAGAGTGAAGCACTGTGCTCAGTCTCTGATTCCTCTGAGGTCACACTGTGACCAGTCACATCCCACTCCTGCTACCCTGACTTTCCCACCATGGTCTCCATCCACAGTCAACTGTCAGGCAAAACAAGTTTCTGAGTTACTTCTGGTCAGGCGTTTCATCACAGCAGTGAGAAACATAACTCATAGCTGGTGAGAACACATGATTGCTACAGAAAATTACATTAAAGACACCTTAAATCCAACACCCAGAGATGACTACTTATTATCTAGAAATACAAGTATTTCTTAATGCATGATGTATAAATACATAACACGAAAAACATGAAACTCTAAAAGTAATCAAAAAAAAAAAGCCAAAAAAAAAAAAAAAAAAAAAGCTTATGCCCTCTTTTCCCTAATTTTCAGCCATGCCTTAGCTTAAAGAAAGCTCACCTTCGAGCCAGGCGTGGTGGCGCACGCCTTTAATCCCAGCACTCGGGAGGCAGAAGCAGGTGGATTTCTGAGTTCGAGGCCAGCCTGGTCTACAAAGTGAGTTCCAGGGCAGCCAGGGCTACATAGAGAAACCCTGTCTCGAAAAACCAAAAAAAATAAAAAAAAAAGAAAGTTCACCTTCTCTGCCTCACCAACCATGGCAGATGCTTAGGAACAGCCTGCCCTGCATCTCCTCTCCTACAAGTGTGTGTGGTGACCTGAGAGTCAGTGTCAGGTTGGGTGCTGATTCTGAGAAAGTCTCAGAAATTAATAGCACTGGGGTTTGGGATGACAAGCCTGAGATGGGATGGGGTAGCATGCACCCCATGTGTGCACGGTAGTATAGTAGAGGCTGAGTCAGAAGATGGAGCGCCCCAAAAGCAAGAGGAGCGTGTGAGGAAATACAGCAGACTTCTTACATTATGATGAGAACAACCCAGCTTTTGAAAAGAATCTATTGCCTCTGTTCCCTGCTCACTGTAAAAAGCAGAGTATGGCTAATGGCTGAACTGGCGACCCCATGAGAGAAGGAGTGACTTGGGAGAGAGGCAAGCAGAAGGAAGAGAATGCTTGGATCCCAATTCTAAAGATCAAAAAACCTCAACTCTTAGATGCCCCTGAAAAGTGCAACTTTAAAAAAATAAAAATAACAAAACAAAACTCAGCATGGGTTGGAGAGGCAGGTGGATCTCAGGAGGACCTGAGTTTGGGGCTAACTTCCTCTAAAAAGTCAGTTCCAGGACAGGCAGGGCTACACAGAGAGAGCTGTCTCAAAGAACAAACAGACAGAAAAGAAAGGAGTTATTCAATACTAAAGAGCATGAGTGTAAACCATCAGAGGACGACATTTATTTAGGGAGAACAGATGAGAGTAGAGAGTGGAGATATTGGTATGAGAACTGAATACAAATTCAGGTCCCAGCTACACTTTTTATTATCATTTGGAATCAAGAAAAACACTTTTCCCCCATAAGGCTGTATATGTGCAAAAATTATGACCAATTTAATGGAAATAAAAGCATGTTTAATGAGAAAATTATTGGCATATGAGAAAATGGGGTTTGGGGTTTACTACATAAATCTTTTATTT
>LR750392.1:174073-197083 GCA_902729485.2 Mus minutoides | reverse complement strand
GGGAAAGGGAAGAGGGGAGGGGAAAGAGGGGACAGGGGAGAGGAGAGGGGAAAAGAGAGAAGAGGAGGGGAGAAGGGAGGAGAGGGAAGAAGAGGGGAAAGATTCCTACCGGACTGGAAAAGGCAAGAGAAGGGTACTCAGAACTAAAGGGCAGTGTAGGGGTGAGAGCCACACACAGCAGGCCCTGTGCACGGAAAATAGCCATAACCTAACATTTGTACCTAAGTAAACTAACAAACTCAGAAAAATACAGCAGTTCAAAAGCTATATACTGTCAGATACAGGAAAGGAACTTAGAGCTTATAACCTTCTATTTGAGACATAGAACAGTCCCTGCAGTGATTTTTCTGAAGCAACTACACCCTGACTGTAAAATGTACAGGTATGAGGTACAGGTCTTCATCCTATTAACATGAGAAGGGTACACTCAAAATCTATGCACATCAAACTAAGTTTTACTCTGAGTTAACATCAGAAAAAGGTAAGAGACAGGTTACTGGGGGGAGGGGAGGAGAGAGACTGCAAATCACTTGCTTTACACTGGGGGAGAAAAGGTTAAGAAATCTCATCAAACCGGGCGGGCGTGGTGGCACACGCCTTTAATCCCAGCACTCGGGAGGCAGAGGCAGGCAGATTTCTGAGTTCGAGGCCAGCCTGGTCTACAAATTGAGTTCCAGGGCAGCCAGGGCTACACAGAGAAACCTTGTCTCGAAAAAACAAAAAACAAAAAACCCAAAACAAAAACAAACAAACAAACAAAAAAATCTCATCAAAAACAAAAGCAAGGGACTGGGGAGACAAATCAGCCAGGCACATGTATTCATAGTCAGTCTCTCTCTCTCTCTCTGTGTGTGTGTGTGTGTGTGTGTGTGTGTGTGTGTGTGTGTGTGTGTGTGTGTGTGAATAAATGTAATGATAACTAAAATTTAAGAAGTTATAACAAGAGAATTCCTGGTATTCCTGATCTGCAACCGAGTCCCAGGACTGCACAGTGAGACACTGTCTTTAAAAAAAAAAAAAAGTTTAAATAAGCCAGGTGTGGTGGCATAAAACATATAATCAGCATTTGTGAGGTGGAGACAAGACAAGATTTCAAAGATAGCCTGGGCTACAAAAGGTCCTGTCTCAAACACATCAACAAATTCAACAAAAGACCCCAAACACTTTTGAGAGGTGAGCACTCCCACAAACTGTAGGTAGGTAGGACAAGAGATAAGCCTGCCACAGTGAGGGATCAGGTATGTTAAAATTGGTGGTACAGATTTCCTTGCCACGGACGGAGTGGATAGCACCACCTCATTACAGTTGTCACTGAGTATGCAGTGTTTCCATAAGGGACACACACAGGAATATGTAGGTAGAAGGGTGGGATCCCATCGTTCAGATCAAGCAGCTACACACCACGGACAAAGGCTGAACTGGTTTAAATGCTTGTTTCAGAAATCTTCACCACCCACAGGCTCACCACTGACCACCAACCAGTCTTCCAGTTCTTTCCTGTGCTGCCCAGCAAGACCAACGGATAGTTCCATAAGGAACTCTGGGTGAGATGAAGGCTACTTAGACCTGAAGCACTATCTCAGCGCAACATCGCCACCTGCCAGAGGGAGAGGCTAAGTACACGTGGGTTTTTTTGTTTGTTTGTTTGTTTTATTTTGTTTTAAGGTTAGCTATTTAAGGAGTTGCTTAGTTCTAACCAGGACTGAGGAACTGACCCAAGGAGAGCAGGAGCATGCTGGTTCCACTTTGGGATGGGTAACTGTGAAGGTGAGAGAAGTGAGTGGGATCAAGGGCTCCAAGAGGAGAGAGTGATCTCAAGGTCCAGGCTCCTACATTATCTTCTCTGCCATGGGTTCAATAGCCACTTGAGCCAAAGAACTCCTTCCCAAAGCTTCTGACGCCTTGACTAAGATGAACATGATGGTGCCTCGTGACCAGGAGAGTTGTGTAACCTCAGGAACCCAGGAAGACAAGGTAAGCCACCATTGGCACTGGGGAACCAAAAACGGACATTTGCCTTGCCTATCTGAATCAGAGAAAGACAAACAGTAAACCTGGGCCAAGCATGCCAGCTCACTTAATATTGTCTACAAATGCTATTGGTTAACAAAATGAGCCAGTCCAAAGCAGAGATAAGCGAAGATGTGCAGACGACCCAGACTGGGAAGACCCACAGTGACCCCACCGGTAGAACTGGAGAGAATTGCAAGGAATGGCACCTTGATCATAACCTGTGTGTTTGGACTTCTATGCAAGGTATGATCATGGCAACATACATCTCATGTCCCAGCACACAAGCAGTGAGGGTGTAAAGATCAGGAAAAGCCTGTGGTCATCTACACATGGTTCCAAAGTCAAAAAGGTCCAAAGATAGATGGTTCAGCAGTCAAGGCACTTTCTACCAATTCTGATGGAAAAACACGGACAGAAGGAGAGCACTCACTCTAATTTCTACAAGAGCAACGTGCGAAACCACATGCCCACACACGTATGCACACGCACTAAATATACACACACATACACTGAGCACAGGCATTCATTCCTCCCTGCTCTCAACGGACACAGGAGCAGCTGCCTCTATCTCCTGAGACCACCTCTCTCCTCTATCATGATGGATTGTGTCCTCCAGAACTTCCAGACAAAAATGAAGCCTCCCTTCTTTAAGTTTCTTTTGTCAGTATTTTGTCACACCTACAAGAAGAGTACCTGATCCACTAGGCAAGCACTCTGCCAACTGAACTTGCTGATGGTTCTAAATGGACTCACAGATGCAAGGTGGTCTTCTCCTTCTAATGGCTTCCTTCAGAAGACAAGTGTTTTACTTTAATGATCCTAAGTTTATATGCTTTAATGGATTTTATTATTAGTGTCACATTTTTAAAAATCTGTGGCAAACCTTCAATTAGGGAAATTAGTTTCCGTATAAAAGCTATGTGGCTATTGGCTTCACACTTGTCTATCGCTCCTCTGAGCTGACAATCAAGTTCCAAAATCCCTCCCAACTATTTGTATCTGTTTGGTGGTTTTTGATTCTAGGCATGCATCATCATACCACACTGGATTCAGGTAAATTCAATAAGGCTTTCTATAAGGTATATACAACAGAAGAAAACAATCTCGCTGAGATTTCCATAGAAATTATGAACAAACTCAAAGGAAACTAACACTATAAAGCCACAATGTATTCCATAGTCAGGCATTTATTGATTTTCAGCGGTGCTTTCTAGTTCTCCAAGGATGGATATAATGCAGTATTTTAGACACTGAGATATATTTAAATTATCAACTAATTGTTAGGAGAGAGTGAGAGAGACAGAGAGAGAGAGACAAAGAGAGACAGAGAGAGTGAGCCCATCCGTAACAGTGAGTGAGCTCAGGGTTTTGCCCATGCTAGGCAAATACTGTAACTGCTAACCTCCATCCCAGCCCTTTTTTCAGCTTTTAAAGCAGGGACCTTCTATTTTGCACTCCTAAGTCACTGGGATTTTAGGCCTTCAGACTTGGTCTTTATGCACTAACTTTTACCTTCTTATGTTTTAAAAATAACTTACTGTGTGCTATTTTAAAAGAGAAATTTATATTTTCTGCCAAGCCATTCATGTCTTCCTTGCATATAACTTTATTTGCTCATTTCCTGATGATAGATGTGCCTTTCACATTTTCAGATGTCCCTGGCACATCTCTGGCATTTTCCTTCTTTCCAGTTCTCTGTCCTGAGAAGCTGTGACCTTGGACTCCTAGAGCTGAATCTCATTAACACGTGGAGACAGCAAACTCAACAGGAGTTCTCCTTGACTGTCCTCAGTAAGCCCCAATGAAACATCATGTACAGACTACCACTTTTCTAGATAATTAACCTGAAGTTTAAAGAAAGTAATCCGCTTATCTCAGCAGAATACACAGGTCAGCTGGAGGCACAGGATGCAGGAGGAGAATTATGACAGAGTGTGTGTTTTCAGAGATGAGAAAGGGACAGAAACCAAACGCAGATGACAGTCTAGACCACTGATAATATACCAAGATGCCTGGGAACTGTACACTTCAATAGTCTGTGAACAATATCTTAATAAAATGGAGGTTTGACAGATATATATGAATGACTGGGGTAACCAGTAAATCACAGGCTTACCGTTATTCAAAACCACAACAAAGTGGCATTTCTGCATAAGCATAAGCACACAATGCTTGGAACATATAGACACTAAAAATTAACTTTTATCTCAAACACAAATAGTTTTAAATAATAACATAATTAGGTTCAACTTCAGCACTAAAAAGGTATTAATCATACTGCATTGTAAAACTGTTTTAACATGAAAATATTTACGTTTCAAAAATGATACTGCTACTTATCAAATAAATTACAAAATGGCAACAGTGGGCTTGAGTGAGACATGACGTAGTCTATGAAAAAGGTCTTGGTATGGAGGGTTGAGCAAGCCACGCTGGAGCCTACAGACAAGGTATCAGTGAGGCTCAAGCCGCTGCTGGAACAAGGGCATTCTCCTCAGAGCATATGTGCTTCAAGGGGAAAATTACTGTCAGATGCAGAGGATATCCCCAGTCAAAGACCACAAAACAACTTAATTCAGCATAATTAGATCCATATACTTTTTTTATTCCCTTGCCTGATTAAAGTGCCCTTGGAGTTCTTGGAAGAATTCAGAATAATATGATTTTTCAAGTACTAAAAGATGGCCAGATAAATCATGTGCCAGACAGATTTCATGATTGGTATTAAATTTTATCAGTTCAAAATAATTTCAGTAGGACTTTATGACGATTAATTTTATGGTTACCAACTTAGGTCCTTATATCTTTATGTTTGGTTTTTAGAAATTCCAAATTACAGGGTAGGCCCTGAGCAAAATCATTGTTAGCAATTTCTATTTCATTTGCCTACCTGATAAATGAACAAATGGTTGGCAATACCAAATATCAAGGTGGGGGGCACTGCCCTAAGACTTACAAGACCGTGATTCCTCACTGAACGTCTAGGTTAAATAACAAACAATACTCATAGTAACAAGGCATTAAAAACAGGGGTCAGGGGCTGAAACATTCACATTCGCAATGGTTTTGATGAGGCTGAGGGATGCCTAAAAGCAAAGCAGGTTTAAAAAAAAAAAGAATAGGACTATGTCTAGAGATATGAAATAAACACACAAGATGCCTGTCTCACACCGCACCACTGCACAAAGCAAAGCATGACACTGGACATAAAGAAGTCAGCTCCACAGCAAAGAATGCTCAAGACATGACTGATATGTCAAGACAAGTCTGAGATATATTCGAAGCCATGTCAGTAGCTGCCCACTTTCCAAATCTGGACCATTCTAAATGCTAAAATAACTATTGAGCAAGGATATGCCTTCTAAGGAAGAATGAAAAATTAAAATATTGGTATCCTGATCAAATAATTAGCAGAACTGAAGACCTGTTATCCCAACAGAGGAAAGAAGGAGGAGGCTTCCAGGCCAACCTGGAGAACAAAATGAAACCCTATCTCAAAAGACACAGTCTACCTCAGAATAGAGTGAGAATGCCAACACCTGTCACAACTGAGGAAGACACCACAGAAGAAATAGGCTGTGACATTCAATGTGCTGAAATCATAAATGGCTGAGAAACAATGAGCAGTTCCTGAAAGAAACAGACTTAAAATATGATAGCTCACTTGAGTTAGATCCTTCTTCTACTTGTTGGAACAACAACAAATGACATTGAGCTGGGGTTTGACAGTAAAAAGGGCAGAATTATTTTTACATAGTCTTTTAGAAGCTCCTTAAGGCTATGAGAGAAGATGTTCTCATTTGCAGTAGACGCATGCTCACAGAGGGAGCCGGGCCATGCTGACCATGAAGAGCTGGGCTGGGCCGCAGCTCAGGGGTACAGTGCTTGCCAAACATTGTAAGAGGTCCTGAGTTTGACTGCTGGTCCAGCAAAAATAAAAATAAGTAAAAACCTGAGAGAAATTATGTCTGGTTTACTAAAAGCCTAAAATATACAGGAATCAATAAAGAATAACTTATTTTTAAAATAAAATTCCAGTATTGAGACAGACACGTAACATAAAGTAAAAATAGTTTGCCATATTACAAAACAAAGCACCTCTGGCTGGGCCTCGGCACCGACCACCCCCTTTCATGTGCGCATTAACAAATGCGCTGCTGTCAAAACACATCATGGAGCCTCAGCTGGTTCCCTTTGCTTTCACCTCCTCAGTGGTGAAAACACAGATAATGTCACCATGTCTAGTATTTTAACAATGATGAATTCTAAAATGTAGCTTTAAGTGGTGATGGCTGGGATGAGCCACCAGCTTGGGGGGAACAAATCATCAGGAGATTTTATGAGAAGAAAACATGGAGCTGGGCGTGGTGGCGCACACACGTCTTTAATCCCAGCACTCGGGAGGCAGAGGCAGGCGGATCTCTGAGTTCAAGGCCAGCATGGTATACAGAGTGAGATCCAGGACAGCCAGGGCTACACAAAGAAACCCTGTCTCGAAAAACCAAAAAAAAAAAAAAAAAGAAAACATGGTGCCTGCATTGTGAATATTGGCATGTTGGTGGTGCATGTCTTTATTTCCAGCACTTATGAGGCAGAGGCAGACAGATCTCTGTGAGTTCAAGAACAGACTGATCTACAGAATAAGTTCCAGAATAGCCAAAACAAGCCAGTGAAACCCAGTCTCAAAAAAATAAAATGAACAAAAAACAAAATTGAATACATGTAAGAATACCAGTACAGTACCTAATAAAATAATCATTAGATTCTATAAAGTGAAGTATTGTGAAATGCATGCTTGCACAGCACTTACATATCTGTATCCATACGTGTCTAAAAATTAACTCCTGCACACTATGGTGCTACACAGCTGTAATCCAAGCCCTGGGGAAGTGGAGACAGGAGGACCTGGAGATCAAGTCAATATATAGCTACACAGCAAGTTCAAAGCCAATCTGTGTAATGAGACCCTATCTCAAAATACATAAACAACTGAAAACACACTCTTCAAAGAAAATATGTATATATTTACAATACTGGCCAATTTACATAAAAAAAGCTTTAAAAACACTAAGTGCCTAGCAAAAAGGTCCTCAGAGACAGACATCAGCTGGCAGCAGGGTTTCCTTTGGAGCAATAAAAGGAGACAGGATAAAGAATAAGGTCAGGCTGATCTACTCACGTGTCAGCATTTTTAAAAAGATAACTTTATTATTTCACTGTGTGGATGTTTATGAGTGTCACATGACTGTGTGCAGGTGCCCACAGAAAGTTAAAGAGAACACTGGATCCCCTTGATCTTCTCCTGTGGCTGCAGGAGGTTGTGAGCTGCTTGGTGTAGGTTCTAGGATCTGAACATAGGTCCACTGAAGAACAGCAAGAGCCATTTCTCTAGTCCTCAATAACAATAAGGTAGGGTTTCTCCCTTATGATTCATTAGATAGACTAGGTATCTTTCCACAATTTACTAGAACTTACTCTAATACAAAGAATATTGTTTTCTCATAAATACTAATCTCCAAATTGATATGAATCTCCAATTACTTCAAATGCCATACTTCACCAAGAAATCAATCCCTTTAGGGAGAGCGCACACTTACTTTGGCCTCGGTCTCTCCCCTGTGAAGTGTGTACAGATGATGGACAGCACATTGTGATGATGACCAAGGATGAGTCAGGATTTGGAAGACGTGAAAGTCATGGCCAAGAGTATCTGTTGTGACTAAAAGCATTCCTGGAAGATAAAAAAGTAAAGGATAAAAATAAAAGTGATTATGTATGTGGATAAGATATTTATAAAACAACTGGTGCTATTCTTAAGTATTAAGAATGGGGGAAAGGATATTAGTTATAAAATAAAATGATTAAAATAAAGCACATTCTTTTTATAACATCACACCAGTACCAACAGAGTGGAGCTACTAAACAGAGGAAGCAGGATGTCCTTTATGAGCAGCAGGAAGAAATTTTATATCCAAAACTTACCAAGTTCTCAGCAATTGTCAGAACATGTTGAGGCTTGGGAAGATGGTTGGGCTGGTGTGGTGATGTGATGGTTTTACCTGTCTGAGGTCAAACCCTCAGAATTCATGTAAAAATGCCAAGCCTGGTGGTGCAGCACTGAAGATATGAAATAGGAGGATCTCTGAGTTCGAGGCCAGTCTGGTCCACAGAGTGAGTTCCAGTACAGCCAGGGTGACACAGAGAAACCCTGTCTCAATAAACAATGATGGTGATGATCCCTATATCCCTATATCTAGATGTCCTAGTTCCGTGTCTTAAGCCAGTGAATCAAGAAATAACACATTTAACCATGGCCAAAGGAAAAAGTTACAAAGGGATGCTGTTTAGTAAACGGGATTTGTGTGTGTGCGCATCTCTCTGTTTGAGTATTTAAACCATTTCTGCAGAGTTCCTGCTTTGCACACAGAAGTCTCTGGGTTAAATCTCCAGCATGAAAAATACATTAATAAACAAAGTTGTTGTCCCCACAGAGAACACAGAAATTGCATGGTTAGACACAGGTATACACCGTGTAATTAAATCAGGTTAAACTCTTGACCCTTCATCACGTCCTCATGGGGAAGCCTTAGACGTACTTGGTGAACCTGCAGTTACACTGCCGTCCACAGCCCAGCCACCTCCTCGGGTAACCAATGCATGTGAGACTGCAGATGCTGTGTGTGAGATTGCTTGTCTTTGTGCTTCTGTGCCTGTCTACTTCAAACAGCAATGTGCCATCTCTTTTCTGAATATTATTCCATCATGTAGAGGAGTCCCTGTATTAATTGCTAACCTGAATTCTGAAATCAATCCTCCTGCCTGGAAGGACAGGAAAAGCTACTGCGTGTCACTTTGTCAAATTACCGACCACTGGCATCTCTCTATAATCCAATTAATTATAACTATCTCTTTAATTATTTCATTCACTACATTCTCATGTAGTACATTAATTAGTGGAGTGAAATTTAAGTTCATGTTGATTAATTTATCTGTTTGTCTGCTTATTTTTCCTTTGCTTGAGTAGAAGAACATTTATTTTTACTTTGGATTCTTACTATACTACTACTATTACTACTACTACCCTCCCCCTCCTCCCCCCTCCTCCTCCTCACCATCGTTTTTTGAGACAAGGTTTCTCTGTGTCACCCTGGCTGTCCTGGAAATCGCTCTGTGGACCAGGCTGGCTTCCAACTCAGAGATCCTCCTGCCTCTCCATCATCCCCAAAGCACATAAATCTTTAGAATAATGACACAAGAATGCTGGGGGAAAGGCATGTATCACCACAGGCTGGCTCTTTAGAAATATTTTTAAATGGGCTGGGGAAGAATGAGAACACAGTTTCCAGCTACCATAAATTAGCAGTTGAGTTAACATATTTAAGAAAATCCCAGGGTTGGCAGAGCCATAGTGCAACAGATGAAAACGGCCTTCTTGGTCATGGTATCTCCCCTTCCAGGGAAATAAGAAATTTTTCTTTTTAATATTGAGCTTTAAGCTGTGGTTCTGAGAAATAATCCCTTTACATTCTAAATTGACTGTTCCAGAGTGCATGCTGCACACACCTAACTTCCAAGGTCTGTTCTTTTCTTTTACTGTGTAGAGTGTTTTGCTGACACACAGTAATAACGGAAATGAGTAAGTGACACAGAGGTAAGGGCTATCGCTAACATGGGAGGATACAGAGGTAAGGGCTATGCTAACATGGGAGGATACAGAGGTGAGGGCTATCGCTAACATGGGAGGATACAGTCCATCTGAAGGTGAGACTTCCCTGGCTAGCCATTTTTCTGGCTATATATATTTTAATCGATGAAAAGTAGCAACCATTATATTAATTTAATAATGGGTAATAATTACTTAATACACACATTGGGTTCTCTCCCACCATACCTAGGTATGGTCATGAGGTGCCCTCACACGCCTGTCTTACTGAGAGCCACCCTGTGTGTGTCTATGCTCCGTCCCAACCATGCTGTGTACTCAAGGCATGCATGCTGTTCCCACTCCTGCTTTACGCTCAGTCACAGGAAGTCTGAATAACCACAACTCAGCTGCCATCTTCTGATTCTACCTTTCCACAAAAATCAGTTTGGGGCACTTAACAAATAACAGAAACATTATAATGGGAGAGAGAGAGAGAGAGAGAGAGAGAGAGAGAGAGAGAGAGAGAGAGGCTTGTATTTATAGTAAATGTACATTCACAACATTCTCCTCAGAATGAGCATGTAAATGAAAGGCTGACTGCATCAGGCCACTACTGTTCTACATGTGAGCGGCAATCACAGTTGAGCATTTTAAATATGATGTTTCTGGTTGTTTCTATGTCAACCACTCTTGTAGAGCCATAGACCTTACTATCTGCACCTCTATATGCACACAGATCCTACCTCAGATGCTGTCCTCTTCCATTCATCCAAATTTGGCTTTCTAGTCTGTAAATGAGCTTATATGCGCCACAAAACTTTTAGAACATAAACACTTGAAAAGGCAGAGAAAAGGAAGAAACAGCTAGTGTATTTCGACAGAATCAAGTGCTTCTTTTAATGTACAATTTCCTCTTTTACATACATACTGAAAAGGAAACAGTAAGGTTTTTTTTTCTGGAAAACAAGTTTTAAAGCACATATACATAAAAGGAAAAAGTAATACAGCATAGACTGCGGCTTGAGAACTATTTATGCAGCATCAGAAGACTAAACCAGACGCTGGCCTGGCCATAAACTAAACCCACGCCCCAAACGAGGTGCCAAGCCACAAAAAGCATTTGCGTCATCTGGGAATACAAGGAAAAGAAGGGCTTCTAATTATAGGGCCTGGAAGCGGAAGCCCAGAGTGATTAGCTATTTAGGCGCTGCTGTGTGTTTATCTGGAAGCTTCCTCTCCTTCACTCGAAGCCTCAAGTTTGATAGATGAGCTTCAGTGTTGGAGGGTGGGGGCTGAAGCCCTGATAGTACGAGGTGTTCTCTAGAGTCTGAGGGAGCTGCAGAAGCGAGCTTAGCTAAGGCTGTTGTGCCTTCTTCAGAGCTAAGTCTTTTCACATGGGCAAAGCTGGTTAGACCAAAGAGTGAAATTAAAGACTAGCAAAACAGCAGTGAGCACATACTATAAAATCTTGGAAACATGATTTGTCTTTTTTTCCCAAAATCCTATTTATAACACCTATCTAATTGAATGGTTCTTCATCATGTACACACACGAGAATTCAAAGACAAATTACCAATTATTCACAATCCCTGCCAAGAGTCATAAGCTGAAGACAGGGTCAGACACAAGTCTTAATGGGACATCACACTGTAGTACTCATAAAACAATGTTTACCAACTATATTTTACCATTAATTTTTGCAAGGTATTATTTCTGATCTATACATATAAACTTTCAATGGCATATAGTCAAATTTGTTAAATAAATAAATAAATAAATAAATAAATAAATAAATAAAATCTCAGTATTGATAGAAATCCTTAACCAGCTCAGGTTCATCACAACAATAGTCTCAAAGCTCAAAGTCCCCAAGTACACAGCATCCACTTCTGAATTCCTTCTCTCCTACCACCACAGTTGTCTGTCTGTCTCTGTCTGTCTCTCTGTCTGTCTTTCTGTCTCTCTCTGTCTCTCTTTCTATCTCGGAGGCTTTGGTTGTATTGTTGTTTGTTTTTGTTTGTCATGTTGTGGGTAGAGCCACATACTATGCAAGCTCCCTGTTTCCAGCCTAAACATCTAACCCTAGAGCATGAATTTCTTCAGCAATTACTTAGGCTTTTTAAAGACACTAATAATCAACCCCATCAATGTATTCTTCCGATTTAGGAGACAAGAATGTAAATCTTTATAAAATGCACTACAAAACATCCTGTGAGAAACACTGAAGTAAACAGCTAAGAAAACAACAGAGATGACTGATTTGATGTCGTTCCTAGAGTTGTCTATATCTGTAACCAACACAGGTTCAAAATAAAGATGATATTACACACATACATTGCACTTCTGACTCATTTTTTTCTTTAACTTACATCCAGCCACCTAACCTCAGCAGTTAGAGAATAAAAGACTGACTCGGAGGTTTTTTAGGATTATGGAAGTGCCTCTGGCTCTCTCCCTCAGGTTTCAGTGTTGAGCACTGTGACCTACCTGGGCATGCCAGCACAAACCTGACACCAGGCCTCAGGCCTCAGGCCTGAGCTGCACAGCAGAGCCTATGCCATAACCCCCCAAATAATTACTGTAACATTACAATCTGCAGTAGGCCTGTGTTATCAAATAGAAATTGTAATATACATATATTTAAGTATATTAAATAAATAAGTCCCTTATTTTCCAAATGTTTAAGTTATTCTTATTATACATCAGAATATATTCCTAATTTCTTGAGCCTTATTACAATGAATGTATTCATTTTTAAAAGCTAATTTTTATGAGTCTAATACATCAACACAGTTATTATCAAAACTTAAGAGGTGTCAGAAATGTATCCCTAATGTGTGCAATTGTCCATCGCCTCTCCATCACCAGGCTAACCACAAACGTCTTTCCTGAAATGAATTCATACTGCCTGCTTTAGAACTGAGATGGAATGTAAGACCTTGTCAAAAAGCACTCACACAGGATTTCTGGGTCTATTCACCAGCAGCTTGTTGACTTGCTTACATCACAGAATAGGATATGCTGCCATCTCTGTATCCGTTCTCTAGTAGTCCCCGTTTTCTGAACACTGTCACTCAAACTGCTATTTATTCAGTATTCAACATTACATTCTGTGTGGCTGTTTCATTTCTCTGAGTTGATTACGGAAAGGCAAGATGCTGTGGTCAGATATTAAATGCTTGACAATGCCAAACTCTGTTTTGAAAATGACGATCATCTTACATTTCGCAGATGCTTACAAATTTCAACCATTGTGTGTCCTTTCCAGTTGTAGTCCTCCCAGTGGCCAATGCTGTTACGGTTCCTGGCTTTAGTTTGCATGTTGCTCCACTCTACAGATATTTACATCATGACTTTCACAAGTTTCAAACTGAGTTTTCTTCTCACATATCTGTATTTGCTTAAAATGTATTTTATTATTTTTAACTATGAACGAGCACAGACACACGAGTGAGGGCAATCATTCCCTCTGAGTCCAGGAGAGCGTACTGGAGCTGCTGGAGCTGCCGTTAGTTTTTGATGACAACTAATTTTGTAACAGTGAGAAGCATTTTCGCCCCCATCTCTGAGTCCAGGGGTATATAACCTGTACTCTCTTTTTTGAAGTTTCCCTGTCTTAGATTTAAAATTCTGTGGTCTATTCCAATTTGATTGTGTGTATGTTTTTAATTAAAGGAATATCCTGTTTTCCCTGCCAAATTCACTAAGAACATTATACTTGTCTTGATAAATAAATTCTATTTTTCTTAAAAATTAATAATTATTCTATTCTTATCTGTGTTTAACCATACAGTCTTTTCTTTTGTAACATAAATAGTTTTATTCATCTTTTACATGATTAGTTTGACTAATTTTATATTCTTTGCAACTCCATATAAGACCAGACATCATCAGCCACATGCCAGCAATCCCAGGGTATGCAGAGGCACAGAGCTCTGTGGATTCAAGGCTGACTCCGTCTAAAAACAAGTAACAGGTCAGCCAAGGCTGCAAAGTGAGACCCTGTCAGAGACAGGAAAGAGAAAGAGGAGAGGAGCAGGGAGACAGAGGTGAGAGAAGGGAAGAAAGAGGTGAAAGGAGGACAGACAGAGCAGAGAGGGGGAGTGGGGAGACAGAGTCTATTATATTTAGCATAAACACTCTCAGAAATTAACCATTAGCAAAAAAGTAAAGACAAAAAAAAAAAATACTAGAAGCGTAACAAGAAATAGAGTTGATAAAAATGTCCCTATCCTGGGTTATCTGTTTCTGGGCTAATATCCACTTATCACTGAGTACATGTGAGGTGAGTTCTTTTGTGATTGGGTTACCTCACTCAGGATGAAACCCTCCAGATCCATCCATTTGCCTAGGAATTTCATAAATTCTTTGTTTTAATAGCTGAGTAGTACTCCATTGTGTAAATGTACCACATTTTCTGTATCCATACCTCTATTGAGGGACATCTGGGTTCTTTCCAGCTTCTGGCTATTATAAATAAGGCTTGTTGACAAATGAGTGGAAACTTCTCCAAGTTTATTTCTGTAAAACCTGAGGAACAGCGTGCTTAGCTGCCATCAACACTCAGAAGCATAGAAACCCGGACAGCAAGCAGTATATGTTCTGAAGTCTAAGGAGAAAACCACTTATGTCCTCTATAAATATGGAACAAAGTAATACTAAGTCCTCAAGATCTATAAGTGGCCAGACCTGGTGAGATTATACCTCTAAACCCAGAGCTTGTATGTTGAATACATAGCAATATTTATCCCATGGAAAATCATACACAGACGTATACTCAACTACAGCTAAGTTAGTATCTCAACTAATATTTAACTTATAGCAAGAAAATAGACTAATCTTAACGAGGCAAGCTCCAGGCTGAAGCCCCTCACTGGAGAGCAGAGAGGCAAAGCAAGAGACCAGATACCCAGGGCCCTGGTGCTTTAACACACAGGCGGAACTCACAAGCTAATCATCAAATAAATCTTGGGGATTTTTTTTTTTGGTAATGTCTGTATTTGAATATTTGGGTACACCCCCTCTTTATGTTCAATAATATGTGTTATAGGTACATCTAGATAGTTACACAATATTGTTCGTTCTCTTTCTCTCTTTCTCTCTCTCTCTCTCTCTCTCTCTCTCATATGTGTTTGTATGTGTGTACTTATAGAGGTTGAAATTGGCTATCTTTGAATTTAAATCAGTTTCTCTCTGTATTTTTGAGACAGTGTCCCTCATTGAATCTGGAGACCAGCTGACTCCCAGCACTCCCCACGTATCCTTGTGTCGGCCCTCCCAGTAGCAGAATTCTAGACACACACTGACTGCCACACTCAGCTTTACCCATATGCATGGTGGGGATCCAAACTCAATTCTTCATATTTCTGGGGCAAACATTTCACTGACTGGGCCATTCACCTGTGCCTTGTAGGTCCAAGTCTACACAGTACCCACTGCATGCATTTCCACTGCCTACTAATTCAGTGTTACCCGACCACAGTTACTCAATCACATAAGGATGGGCTATTGAAAATTCTGAGTTGCTTTAGAATTTGCATAGCACTAGAATGAAAAGATATTTGAAATTGTTATATAGATGTTTTAACATGTAACTTAATATAATAAGGTATATACATTGTATAATGTATCCATGTACATTATATAATGTATAAAATGTGTAAGATAAATATATCACTACCTAATGTAAAACCAAAATACAATTTCTTCATTTCAAAGTATCAGGTAATACACTTATTAATCCTAATCCCTACTAAGGTTTCTCTACTCTCACAGGATGACACTATGACAACTGAAAGGAACAAAAATATCTGGAGTAAGTCTAACCTGTTTAAACATAGCACTTTGCAAGATGACGAAACCAGACAGCATATGCAAATCTGTAATGGAATAACAATGCCACACTAGGGTGTTGTGGTAGGACAGGTAATATTCTTCAGGCTGCCTCTGCAATGTTGAACAGTACTGTTAGATGAAAGTTCTCAGACCTTACTATGCTGTAAATTCCTGTGACACAGTCAGTGTGGTGGCTTGTGACTGTTACACTAATCCTTGGGGGATTAAGATAAAAGGACATAATATATGCATATATGAAAAGAGCAGGGGAGGGGGAGAGGATAGGAGGCTTGCAGAGGGGAAACCAGGAAAGGAGATAACATTTGAAATGTAAATAAATAAAGTATCCAATAAAAAAGAAAAAGAAAAATATAAAAAAAAGAAGACATAATATATGCATACATGAAATAATAATAAAATAATAAATGAAGCCGGGCATGGTGGCGCACGCCTTTAATCCCAGCACTAGGGAGGCAGAGGCAGGCGGATTTCTGAGTTCGAGGCCAGCCTGGTCTACAAAGTGAGTTCCAGGACAGCCAGAGCTATACAGAGAAACCCTGTCTCGAAAAACAAAAAAAAAAAAAAAAAAGAAGAAGAGGAAGAACCTTTTAAACCATGAGTTTGAGATGAGGCTAGGTTTGAGGTACAAAGTAGTTTGGACTATACAGTAAAACTATAAAATATGACTTGAAAATAAAAAGTAAAATAAAGTAAAAATAAAGTCTTGGAGTTTCATGACACTTTGCATCGATCAATAGGAATAGCTTCTGTGGGGAAAATATCCGATTAAAACCTCTTTAACAATTAACTGCCAAATGGCCAGCTCCTCTCAAAACACAGCACTAGAGTAACTAGGAGAACTTCTATTCTGTTAAAGACACTGCTTTGCTGGAGCCCTGACATTCCTGTTCCTCTTGTTAACTCATGGGAAGCAGCGTGCCCGTGTAGGAGGGACATCATTGACATGTCACTGTGCTTCACGTCATAGCCCCAGCAGCTCAGCTGGCAGAAGCGATGCCTCTGCAGAGCAGGACGCTCTGCAATGAGAAGACTTCTCTGGACTTTTCACTGAATGCCAGTCATGAGGTTTAGCCCACAGGTGTCCTCACCGCTGCACCCAGGCGAGGAACTCACTTTCATTTCTGCTTCCCAATTTAGTACAGTGTACATCTGTCTTGATATCTAAGGCGATATGGTGTGGAACATACTCACCTACTGTTTTTATTTCTCAAATAAAATGTAGTTTTCACGGGATATTTATAATTCACATGTATGGTAGATGTCCACACGTCAGCATGGATCACCTGAACAATTCAGATGAGGCAATAACTGCTACTTAAGGAATAACTTAGAAATGAGTGGATTTTATTCAACACATGAATTGAAAATAATCTAACTTGACAGTGCTAGAGTTTTTCATAATTATGAAAAACTCTAATGGAATTAACGAATTTAGCTTTCCGGTGTAAATTCATGTAGAACTAAACTAACAGCTCAGCAAGCAAAGTAAGGGCTTACTTCTAATCAGAATGTGTAGGGAATATCCTTATTGGTGAAAATCTATTAAACACCACAGTGTACCAATCCTAAACCTGATAGGGAACTATTATCCAATACATACAAGGAGCTCAAGAAGCTGGACTCCAGAAAAATCAAATAACCCCATTAAAAAATGGGGTACAAAGCCGGGCATGGTGGCGCACGCCTTTGATCCCAGCACTCGGGAGGCAGAGGCAGGCGGATTTCTGAGTTCGAGGCCAGCCTGGTCTACAAAGTGAGTTCCAGGACAGCCAGGGCTACACAGAGAAACCCTGTCTCGAAAAACCAAAAAAAAAAAAAAAAAAAAAAAAAATGGGGGTACAGAGCTAAACAAAGAATTCTCAACTGAGGAATGCCGAATGGCTGAAAAGCATGTGAAAAAAAATGTTCAACACCCTTAATCATCAGGGAAATACAAATCAAAACAACCTTGAGATTCCACCTCACACCAGTCAGAATGGCTAAGATCAAAAATTCAGGTGACAGCAGATGCTGGTGAGGATGTGGAGAAAGAGGAACACTCCTCCATTGCTGGTGGGATTGCAAGCTTGTACAACCACTCTGGAAGTCAGTCTGGCAGTTCCTCAGAAAATTGGACATAGTACTACCAGAGGAACCAGCAATACCTCTCCTGGGCATATACCCAGAAGATGTTCCAACTGGTAATAAGAAAACATGCTCCACTATGTTCATAGCAGCCTTATTTATAATAGCCAGAAGCTGGAAAGAACCCAGATGTCCCTCAACAGAGGAATGGATGCAGAAAATGTGGTACATTACACATTGGAATACTACTCTGCTATTAAAAACAATGCATTTATGAAATTCTTGGGCAAATGGATGTATCTGGAGGATATCATCCTTAGTGAGGTAACCCAATCACCAAAAAAGTCACTAGATATGCACTCACTGATAAGCAGATATTAGCACAGAATCTTAGAATACCCAAGATACAATTTGCAAAACACAAGAAAATCAATAAGGAAGACCAGCATGTGGATACTTCATTCCTCCTTAGAATAGGGAATAAAATACCCATGAAAGGAATTACAGAGACAAAGTTTAAAGCTAAGACAAAAGGATGGACTATCCAGAGACTACCTCACCCATGGATCCATCCCATAATCAGTCACCAAACCCAGACACTATTGAATAGGACAGCAAGAGTTTGCTGAAGGGACCCTGATATAGCTGTCTCATATAAGGCTATGCCAGTGCCTGGCAAATATAGAAGTGGATGCTCACAGTCATCTATATGACGGAACACAGGGCTCTCAATGGAGAAGCTAGAGAAAGTACCCCAAGAGCTAAAGGGGTCTGCAACCCTATAGGTGGAACAACAATATGAACTAACCAGAACCCCCAGAGCTCTTGTCTCTAGCTGCATATGTAGCAGAAGATGGCCTAGTCGGCCATCATCGGGAAGAGAGGCCCTTGGTATTACAAACCTTATATGCACCAGTACAGGGAAATGCCAGGGCCAAGAAGTGGGAGTGGGTGGGGAGGGGAGCAAGGCAGGGGGAGGGTAGAGGGAACTTTCAGGATAGCATTTGAAATGTAAATTAAGAAAATATCTAATAAAAAAATCTTTAAAAAGCAAAACAAAACAAGACCTGGTAGGGAAGGGGGGCAACACCATGAAAGAAGACACACCATGAAAGAGGCTAGGGAAGCAGGGCGCTGGGCGGGGCAGGGGCAGGGGCAGGGGCAGGGGCAGGGGCAGGGGCAGGGGCAGGGGCAGGGGTGGAGGAAAGAGGAAAAGCATCACAGTGAAGGAGGTAAAAAGGAGCAAAGAACACCTGGCGGGTGTCACTATGTGTTCAGATACTATTTGAGGTGGCAATTTTATACCCTCTTTTATTGATTAGAAAAGGGAGGAAGAATTGATGCAGGGCCAAGAAGACAGAGCAATTGTTCTTGGGAAGGAATGCGGAGGACATAATATTTCATGAGCTTCAGAGAAGGCTTCTTATATGTCACCTGAAATGAGCCCAGACAACAAATGGGGGCGGGAAACTTGAAGTTGATTGCCTCTGTTCCTCTACACTTTATTTTTTTAAAACAGGGTCTCTCATGGGATTCCTAGACTGAGGCAGGAAGATACCAAGTTACAGCTGAAATATGGCAAAAGTGGGAGGTGGAGAGAGAAACTAGACAAATAAAAACTTGAAGCCGGGCGTGGTGTCACAGGCCTTTAATCCCAGCACTTGGGAGGCAGAGGCAGGCGATCTCTGAGTTCGAGGCCAGCTGGATCTACAGAGTGAGATCCAGGACAGCCAGGGCTACACAGAGAAACCCTGTCTTGAAAAAGCAAAAAAAGAAAAGAAAGAAAGAAAAGATAAGAAAAAAGAAAAAAAAAACTTAAATTTTTTTTCCTCTGAGAAAAACCATTAAGAAGAAATAAATGGGCCCTGTCTGGAAGAAACAAAACAAAACAACAACAACAAAAAAAAGAAATGCAATTTCTTACTCTTCACTAAGCAGAGAGTACTGACTAAAGGTAGAAGATTAAGGGAGAGAGGGAGGGAGGGAGGGAGGGAGAGAGGGAGGGAGAAGAGCAAAACAAAAATGAATCCAGTCTCTGTTAAGTCCTGACCATAGGTTGACCTGACACAGAAGATGAGCTGTGCAGACCCAGCTGAGGAAAGAGGCAGGGCGTCTGAGACCTGTGAGCACAGAGCAGGGTTCCATAACCTCCCAGAGGCTACAGCTCACACATAGGAGCAGAATATAATAAGAGACAACAGCTCAGTGGCTGCAGACATGGCTCAGAGGACCAGAATTAGGTTTCCAGCATCCATACTGTGGCCAAAAACTGTCCCTAACTGCAGATCTGGGGGATAGGACGCATTGTCCTGGCTTCTGTGAGCGTCAGTCAGTCACTCATGGTACACACAGATACAGACCAAACAGCCATATATATAAATTATATATATATATATATATATATATATATATATATATATATATATATATATATATATAAAATATATAAATTATATATATAAACCCATATATTTTTTTTTTAAGCAACAGCTTAAAAGTTCTGGATTTGGTAAGAATTAGTGGGCCATATGCTAAACTGGAGGGTGGGAGCTGACCTGGGGATGGGCCAAGTCCCCGAATGCTCCCTGCGATACAGAAGGACTCTGGGAAGGGGAGTGCTCATGGAGAGAATGGTCCTGTGCAGACTCAACTTCTTGCTCAACTGTACTAAAAACCTAAAACTGCCCTGAAAAGTAGAACACAAAAGTTCTCTAGAAAATCTTACTCATTTTGTACCTAAATAATTGAAAGCAAAAGACATATACCACCCATATTGAATCCACAAGGTCCCAGCAAGGCATCTCCAAACAAATCATAAATACTGCCATTAAAATATTTGTTCTGATTCTGGACTCAGAGTCTCAGCTAATAAACAAGTGTGGGAATGCGAAATTAAAATGCAAACTGAACACAGCTGCTCAACAAGAAGTTTCACAAGCCTGTTTACTGGCATCCCTTAATTTTGTTTCTGAAAGCTCCCACAAACACAAAGGCAGCAGTGACCCACCATGGGTTCACTTCCCTCGCTAACCTGCACTGTGCTGGTACTCCACCATGCATGGTTTACAGAATTTTTACATTGCCTAGGAGATGGCCAAAGGTCTGGATTTTTCTTACCTTTATTGTCCAGACATATCATATCATATAACTGTCATCTAAGACTATATCTCTTTTTAAAGAAAAAGACTAAAATAAGATATATATATATATATATATATATATATATATATATATATATATAAAATATTCTTAAGTATAATATGATCCATAAAGTAAGCTGGCCTGAGAAGGCCCAACTTTAGAAACAAAATGCCACTAACTCCTTTTATGTGTCTTCATTGTTTAAGAACCTCCCTACCTACAATATTCCAACAAGCACTATTGTTACTTGTTATCTATTACAATTCCCATAAAAATATCAGTTTTAAATAGCAAGGCATGATTAGTGGGGTAATATAGGTAAAAATCTCATGATATAAATGAAACGTCCTTAGGAAAAGATGAACTGCTTCATTTAGTAAAGAATCTAAAACTTACTGTTCAATTAAAAAAAATCTATTGAGATGAAGGAATCAAATACATCAACTATGTCGATTTGAATACAAAAGGTGCATATTGCATTAAGATCCACTCAAATTATACAATTCAAGACCTAACAATGTAATTCTGCCAGTGAAGGGGAAAAAAATCTCATTTCATATCATCATGCTTAATACCCAGCTTAGAAATGACTCTGTAAAGGAGAATTCAAGTGGAAAGTAACAAAAAAATATCTCCACTACCCTGAACACTTAAACTAAAGAGAGGAAAAGGAATCACAGTCACCTATTTAGACACCTGTGCAGGAGGGCATTGTGTGTGAACACACACACCTAAATGCAGTTAGGAACAGAAACACTGAGAAGCCAGACAAAACACTAATGAAATTTGGGAATAGTGGACCAAGCCTATGTCCCATCATCCCAGACTAAGGATGGAGGCCAGCCTCAGCTACATATGAGAGAGAAAAAAGGGTCACCTAATGACAAGTGCTTACTAAAATAAGCCATGGCTAACCAGGTGACTCTTTGTAAGAGACAAGTGAATGTTCTCTATCCCTCTACGGCTCAGTAAGTAACAGCAGCATTCCCAACAGGAGAAGCATCCCTAGCCAAACAGTGAAGTCCTCAGATGGATGTAAACAACTGCATACACCTCTGTCAGGCAGGAGAAAAAGGTAGCTTCCCATGGCAGAAGTGCTCAGGGGTGATGTGAAATACATAAGAATCCAAAGGGAAGTGGGCATCACAGTCAGAATATAAAACAAATCACACTGGTGACCAACGGACAGTGGCAAGAGCACAAATTTCCAAAGTATGTCTCAAAATGTAACTCAAACTTCCAGAGAATCTCGATATTCATCTGTGCTAATTAAATCAATCCTACTGATCCCCAACAACTATAATAAAAATTTCTTTTCATCAAAAATGACTAATTAGGATATCAGACAGGATATTAATCAAAAGTGCTCAGTATGAGTCTCGTTTTCATCCTTCATTTGAAAATGGGGGCGGAGGGGGGACCACAGATCATTCCATCAATTCAAGAGATATGATCACTTCTAAAAATAAGATAAGAATGATAAAACTCTCAGATACATCACTCAAATGAGCAGGACCTGACGCCCACAGAATCAGCTTTGAAACAAACAGCAGTTTCATTTTCTGTTTAAAAAGCAAGTAGTCAGTATTATCCTGGGCAGAACTCAAACCAAGAAACTGGCATTCGTTCTGTTCCTGCTAACAGCGAAAACTGGCTTTTCTTGCTAGGTGAGAACTGTTCCTAGCAGTGGATGACTAGAAAACTATTCTTCTAGCTCACAGGCCAATATTTTCTTAATTAAAAAAAAAAAGTTTAGAGGAAAAGCAGACAATAGGGCATTCCACATTTTTGTTTGTTTGTTTTGTTTTGTTTTTCAAGACAGGGTTTCTCTGTGTAGCCCTGGCTGTACTGGAACTCAGTCTGTAGACCAGGCTGGCCTCGAACTCATAAATCCGCCTGCCTCTGCCTCCCAAGTGCTGGGATTAAAGTCGTGCACCAGCACTGCCCAGCCACGTTTTTATTACTATTAGTCATCATTACATGCTTTGGGAGCAATAAGAAGGCAGAACAGTGAGGAAACCGAGAGAAAACTAGAAGTAAGTTACTATACTGTCATGCGAAAAAATAACTCTTGTAACAAATAACACATGTCTCTTGTTGGTAGCCACATCACGCCTGCAATGCCTGCAGTCGCCATTATAAGATGGCGCCCATATCCGCTTGTCCGCTTGTCCGTTGGTCGTTAACAGGTTCTGCAACTGTGCTTGGGAAATTCCCGGTTGCATAACCCATGAGGTAATCTGGCCTGCCAATGAGTGATTGCCACGTCCTAGGCGGTAGCCGAACCCTAT